>JASKGO010007348.1:0-20972 GCA_030556065.1 Holobus sp. GC000080 | reverse complement strand
TGTTTGAAAGTCACAGCCTCCATATGAATACCTTATTTAAGAAACTATGGTTGAACCAAACATGAGCATAACAAATTTCTGCCCTCAATCCATTTTTTCAAATGGCACCACCCACCGGCACCCAGACTTTTTTGTTCCCCTTCAAATAACAAATCGATTGGTACCATTCATGCCATATTTGTTAGCAGTATTTTTAATAAATTAATTATTGAAATTCATAATTAACAGTTTTTGCTTAAACCGCATGCATAATAGTATGCTATGGAATTCGATGAATTATGAATTTTAATAATTAATTTATTATTTATTATTATAAGTGTATCAATTTTTATAAAAATCGGTTGGTAAATAAAAAAATGAAATAGGTGCGTCTAAATCCGTTGTCACCCTGTATACATTTTGCTCAACAATCATAATAATTATTCGTTTAGATATTGGCTGTAGATTAAGTACCTTTCGATTATTTATTTACCTATAGAGTAAAATGTTGTAATTATGCATTTATTATTATATTATCAAAAGAACCAAAGCCGCTGGTCTTGATAAGAATGCAAAAATATTCAATCGCTTAATAAAACTTTGCTTATACTTTAATTTATAGTAAACTTACTTTACTTTAGTAAATTACATGGTTTTATAACCGTTAACAATTATTTATGAATCTTCAAAGTGAAAACTACAAATAAATTATAAATTCAGTAATAATGCTAATTTCATATTTCATTGCAAATACATAATTATTATATCTTTAAATGGCATTTAACAAATTATAATCATTTGTTTAATATAATTAACATAAATATTACAACTGTAAAAAATAACTTAGAAAAAAATGCATACAATTTAAAAAAATCATTATTTTAGAGCTTTAAAACAATTCTTTTAATCTAGAAGGGTAAAATTAAATTAAAGGTGTTATATTTAAGATAAAATCAAGTTATATAAATTCTATTAAAACTTAAAGCCTCTTTATAATTAAAAAAAAAATGAATCAAACATTGTTTATGAAATAATAAACTCTCTATCATTAAAAATTCAACACACAAATTTATTTTCATTAATATTACCATTTTTATACAAAAAATAATAATTGAATAATTTCCACAATTTTGTCCTTCATTTGATTATAGCAAATTGAATTTTTACTCTTTTGGCTTTTGGTACTAAACTCTGCTTTTAATTAGGCTCTTTAATAAAATCATATAAAAAGTAAAGCAAGCCATTAATTCATAAGTTTGATTAATTATTTTGAAACAGATTAACCTGTATAATGATAAATAAATTTAATAGTTTTGTGTAGCTGTAACATTAATATTTTTTAGATCACCCTGTATAAACAGCAATAAAGTAAAATAAAAGAAAAGCATTGGAAAAAAATGAGAAGCAAAAAAAAAATTCATTAACTACAAATGAGTATACGAATTTCAAAAGCAAATATGAAAACAAAAAGAACTAGATAATTTAATGTGTTTGCACATATGTAAGAGCGGAAATTACGAAGGAAGTTGAAGGTCCTTGGCGATTGTTACGAAAGAGAATTTTTCTCTCGGCCGCAGAGCGTGCATATTAAAGAGCAGAGCCTGTGGGGATCGCGACCTCTATTGTTAGCATTATTTTTGGATAAGTACCATGAACTCTAACGGATCGTTCAGAATTTTTACTCGTTTTTTCCGTTCCGGCCCAACTGTACTTGTTTATGATCGTGTAAGGTGGGTATAGTCGGTCGTTTTGCTCTGCAATGCTATACGGGCTGACCGGACACATTTAAACGAAACTGTTCTCTCGAGTTTAGTCGGGAAAGAAAGAACAACGAGACTGATTTATATTCGAATGCGCATTTTGTGACACCGGCACATAAATTAAAAACGGAATCTATAAATCACACGAAAGCACAATTATCTATTGGGCAATACACTTTACTGTAAAAATGCCCATTTCCCAATACCATGGCTATTGTAATGCGGTAACGATGTCCGACAGCCGCGCAATTGTTCGTTCCGTACCACTTGAAACTATGCTATTGCACTATTATCGCGGCAGCAGCATCTCTTTAGATAATATGGCCGATATATTGTTGTAAAGTGGACTCAAGTTTCTGTACACTGATAGTCCAATGTATGGTTTATTAATTGTCCAATTAATCTGAGCCTTTTTAATGAGACCGATTCATCAAACGGAATGATGGACGACCGTTTATACGATTGACAGATGTACCAATGTTTGGATGTCCATCATTTTACTTTCGCTTATTAATTTCTTACAGGAGGCTCCTGTATATTTTCCTTTTCTTTTTTACTAGTCGATGAAATTAATTTGATTTTTTAGAGTTTCAATTTCTGCAGTGTAAATGTACATTTTTAATAATTGCAAAAATTTTTTATATTTTGAAAAAAAAATTTAAAAAAGTACGTATTAACATGCCCAAACAATGAAATTTTTATTTTATTTTCGTAATTGTTAAACCGAATTTGAAACCAATTTATCTCCATCACACCCAGTTTTCTTAAAGTTGCAAGAAGTGAACAGAGATCATTTTGTTGTGATTTTATGGGAAAAATAAATGGATTTTTTGAATTTCTCGTCTAATTTTAGTTTTTAGTTGATGCTGTAACAAAACATCGAGAATCATGAAGAAAAGTTATTTTAAAGGCATTTAAATCGTAAAGTTTAGTTTTTAAATTCACAAAATTTTAACAAAATTAATTTGCGAAGTCTCAATTTAAAAGCTGAAAGTGAAATAGTAATTAATTAAAAGCATTTTCACAAAAATAACAGATAATCAAAAATCTATTTTTTTGTATACTAACTGTTCAAACTAGTTAAATGATTAATTATCCTTTCAATAAAAGATGAAAGTTAATATTCAATACAAAGTTCATTATAAAAAACTAGAAATAACAAATGATGATTAATTTTTGTCAATAACAAAAGTTCAAAGTTATAAAATATTGAAAACCCAAACATTAGACAATTTAGAAAAACTTTTTATGCTCTAAAATGTTTTGTAAGTATTTACTAATTAATTGACATTTTATTAAAGTAACAAATATCTTTATCACCTTAAAAAACTACTGTCAAGCACAAGTCAAAAAAAGCTTTAAGTAATTTGCTCTAAAGAAATTATAAGAAAAGGAAAAAAACTTTCTTTTTCATTTTGAGACGAAAATGGGGAGAAACTCAATTGTGTCTAGGCACGCAAACCGTAATTGCTAAAAAATCACCTTTTATTTAGAAATAATAAGGAAGATGTTTTCTAATGACTTTACAACCGAAAAACAATGCCGCTAACAAAACGGGCTCCACTTAAAAACCATCCGAATCTTTTAATGTCGACAAAAAAAACTAATCTCGAATAAGTAAAAGTGCATTTGTCTGATTAAATATCGCCTAAGTAAAAAATATAACTTTCTTAACTGTTAAAACTCACAATACAGAACACTATACACTGTATTTTTAATAGCAAAGACGATACAAAAAAGAGAGATGCGAAAAATGCGTGTGGGAAATTAAATAAGCGAATATGATACTTCCAGTTATAAGCCGAGGAAGTTCGGATTGTAATTTTTCATCGCCTCTTAAGATGATAATCGTTATTTAAAATTAAAAAAATATATATTTTTTGTACAGCACACGTAGGTATATTTAATCGTGAGAAACAAATATACAGTTAGAGAGCTAAAAACACTTTTTACGGGCGCACACTTTTTACGGGCGCGCAATTTTTGCGCTCTTTATGAATGAAACGCAAGATAATTAATTAGTTAATTAGCGATCGCTTAAGTGAAATTAATGTGGGTAAATTTTTTCGGATAAACGGTAGCTATTTGTTGGATATTATACTGCTCCTGCATGTCCAATTAACGGGTCGAATGATTAATTCCTGGTAAAAATCTTAATGACACTAGAATTTTTTCTTGTTTTTTTCAGATTAGTGCATTGGTGCGAAACGAAGAATCCAAGGACTCCCTTTATACGTGAGTTTTATTGCTGCTAATTAAAACAAAACGTATCAACGGATTATGCGATGATTAATTGTGAGGTCGCACATTATTAATTTATCTACATGAAGGCTCTTTTAATTTGAATCCGTTATTTTTCGTGAGCGTATCGTCAAAGCGTTTGTTTGATCAACGACCTACCGGACGTGCTCCACTGGAAATTTTAATTAATGCTTCGTTAAGCTAAACGATTCAATTATTCCGAATAGCTTTGCATGTAACAAATTCATTTAATGGTCGATATAAATTTCGACTTTTGTTTACAAATTGACTTTTCCTTTTTAATTGGCTCGAATACCTCTATTAGTTTTTCCTTTTAAAGATTTCACATCTTAACATTTTATAATACACATATTTTTTATGGAGCCATATAAATTTCCATAAAAACCGATTTAAAAGTTATTACAACTATTATTAAATAATATGTCATAACAAATATTGAAATAATGAGATTTTAATTGTTTGTTTAGGCACAAATGGTAAAGTAATATTCTTTTAAAATATTCGCATAATTAAAGTTACAATAACATACATAAAATTTTATAATATTTTGCAAAGTTCATTGTAAAATTTAGAAAAAGGATATTTTTCAGTGAAAGTTGGTAATTTTTCACTTTTTCGCAAAAAAAAAATATCAAAAGAAGACAGCAAAAGTGGTTGAAAAAGGACGTACTAAGGTTAATAACATTTTCCTAAATTACATAACAACCAACTTTTCATATACTAAACTAATAACCATTGTTTTCCTTTCGTAAATCCGAAATTAAGTACTTATCTAATTACATTCCCATAACAGGATTTTTTTTCCACGAACATGATGAATGTGTATGACGGTGTATTTAATTTAGATTTTGCGATTAGATTTTACCCAATCAAAGTTGTACCGCAATAAATTGCATTTCGTTACATTGAATCTGTAATAAAAATAATATGAGAAAGTGTCTTTCTATAACATCTAAACACACCATCTTAAAGCCTAGTTATTACATACAACTTGTGAATTATCAAATTCAACAATCACATTGCGCTTACAAAAGTTCTTCAGCTAATTATACACGTTGAGAGTAAATGTGAAATAATATACATTCATATTGCGCAAATTTGCCATTTTTTCTTATTTTTATTTCAAAATTTTGGTACTTTTTTTTAATATAAAATCTAAGAAAATAATTAAATTTTTGTTTCATTAATTTAAGAATTTATTTATCCACTTAATTACTTATTTAGTAATGAATTTATTAAAACAGAAAATCACCAAAAGAAAACAAAACGTTTAAATTAATTACAAGAAAAAACATCAAGTGAAACAAACCAATAATCCTGTGGTCAGCAAAACGATCATTTTTCACGAGCACGTCTGCCCTGTCGTAATAATAACGTTTATTTATGCACGATTTCGATTATTGATTGCATTCGAAGAAGAAGAAGTTGTAAAAAAACGTAAGTACTGTTATTCGAGTATACGTTGGGAGGTATTGTTATATTGTGGCCAAAGAGGCATTTTAGTTATTAAAATTTTCGGTTTACCTTTAGCCAAAACAAGCATGAGAGGAATAACAACAAAATTTTAACACTTTACTGACTTCGCCATAAACAAATTACATGTAGATGGAACGAGATGAGAAGAAGCACACAATTTTGAAAGATATTTCATTAAAATTTTATCGCACACGAGTTCGTTTTGTATGAAAATCGTAAAACAAAACGGTTATAAACGTCGCCGGAGAACATTTACGATTGGAGGCGCAATAAAAAGTTGTCAATTATGTGAGGAGTTCTTTTTTCTTTTCCATTTTTTTTAACTTAAGGCTCGCTTAATTAAAATTGTAGCATTTTTAGGTGTTTTAAATTTTAAATGGGTTTCTTTATTTGCCAATTTGCCATAGTACATTTTGTTAAAATTCAAAGCGCTTTTCAAATTTAATATTTTATATGAAATATTACACGGTAAAATAGGTGTGAACGAACTTATTTGACTTACTGCCCACTACAATTTTATGAAAATTATGTTAATGCTTGGATGAAATTCGATTCCATGTTTTATTTTCTGTATTATAAGTTTTGTCAATATTTTTTTTTTCTTGGTAATTTTCTTAGTGGAAAGGAAAACCATATTTCAAACATAGAGCCCTCAAGTAGAAAGCAGATTGTTGATATTTGTACAAAAATAGTATAATTTAAATTGTAATTTCTTAACTACACAGGGTTATTTTTTCACGGGTGGCATATTTTTTTTGGAAAAAAACAAGAATAAAAAGAAACTTCATTCTTTCACCAAACTTAATTTCAACCAAATTTTAGATCCACTAAAATATTCTCAACTTCAACACTTAGGGCTATACTCAATTTCATTACTTAACAACAATAAAGATGATTTTGTAGAAATCATTTTTTCTATCGTGCTTTCTATTAGAAATATCTCCCACTTCCGGTTATTTTGCGCCATCAAAATTGGTGTCTCTAGATAAAAGTCATATCTTTGTCATTTCCAAAGATAATGAAATAATTCCTTTTAGTTATTATTATTAAGATGTATATTCAAACATTACATTAATTATTTACTATGCAAACTATACAGGATGTTCGAGAAAGAAAAAAACTTTTTTTCTTTGAATCTAAATAACTTAATTTTTCTAAAAGGAATCACTTAATTTATATTTGACAACATAGTTCAGCGTAAAAGGACCTACTAGTAGGTTTTTATTTGAAAAGATACTGTGAATACCTTCTGATTTATATCAAGTAAACTAAATCTCAATGTATTGCTATAGGGGTAGGTTGGGGTGACGTCACGTAAGCAATGCTAAGTTATGGAAATTTAGTTTTTTTGAAATTATTCAAAAATATTCACTACCCTTATAGTTTGATAAGCAGTTCATCTACGTTTGATGCAAATTAAAAGAATCAATTTGAAATATTTTTTTTAAGCCAACACCATTTTCTGTTTCTTGCTCAGCCAAATTGCTTTACATTTAACAAAATAAAAATTGCTTTTTATGTTAAGCAAAGCCGAAAATTTAACACATCACCAACATTTATTAAATTCTATACATTTAGAACTAAAATTGATGTAGAGATAGTTCTGATATGAAATTATAGAGTTTTTAAAAGGCCTTATAATATAAAAAAAACAGCGCAACATTTTGAAAAAATATATTAACAAGTTTGCAAACGCCAAAGACCAGGATATCCGTATACGATACTTTCCTAAGACACTGTATGTGTATTTGTAAGCGTATTTAAAGAGACATAAAGTATAGTAACTGAAAAGAAATAAAAAAGCAAAAGCATCTGCTTCAATATATAAGCAAAGCAAAAGAATGAGCATTAAAAGGAGAGCTTAAGCAACGGAAGAATGCAAGCCGAGGAAGAAGAAGAAGTAGAAGACAATTAGTTGTTCGAACAATAAACAATCGCTGATGAGCGTCTAATAAAGTAAAGTATGTACGTTTAAATAAATAAATAGTATATCGTATAGGCAGGTATAGCAATAGGTAGGTACAGTTTGCCTGTAAATAGGTGGAAGTTAGTTTACTAGTCGAGTTCTCAATATACAAGTACATGAACACTCCAAGTACAGTTAAGTAATATCCCTTTCAGCAGGTCAACGATATCTTCTTTGCTTCTTCGCGATTAAACTTTTCTCCTCTTTACTTTATACGCGATAGATGTACTATAGGTACAGCAACCATATAGTCAAAGACAACAAGGAAGAGCACGAAGACTAATGTTTATTTAGTGGATGTACTATAAATGTTCCTCTTCTTGTTGTTTCTTAGCCTCACTACGTTATACGTATGTACCTATAGGTGCAATGTGCACCAACCAACCAACCAACCAACCAACATTCTTGCAAAAGATATATGCACTTCATGCGTGTTTATTAGTTTATGTCCCCGGCCGCATATTTGTACGGATAAAATTGTTATTAACTGCAGAGGCGTTAAAGGGACGGCGATAAATGCTTTTATTCCATCATATAACGCGCATATGTGCAATGCACATGCAGTAATATCCATATGCACGAGAGCTGCGAGCTTTATGTGAATGCACTGCATGAATATTACTTACTATATGCTGGGCTGCTCCTCACAGCTCACCCTCCTTCCCTACCTCACTCTCCACCTACCCTGCGCCCAATAATAATAAACAATTATAATTGATGTGAGAAATTTGCGTTTTATTTGCAACGAGCCCCAACGCTGTAATTACACAATGCCTGAAAAAAAAATTCCACTCGCGTTCGGATTTTATGTCTTTCAAAGTTGTTAACAATATTGCTTGTGTCTATGGTTTTTTTCTTTAAGCGAGTGTGGTTATTCCATTTTCGATTTTTATTTCATTTTCTTCAAATTTTGTGTTTCTTTGGGCTTTTTAATAATTAATTTTAGCTTTTTTTGCTGAATTCACTATACCACTTTTTTTAATAATAATAATTTAAACATTAATTTAACTTTGTTTTTTCAAACAGTAAAGTACAAAGAGTCTATTATCTGTTAAATTGGTGGATCCTATATGGGATTTCGAAATCTAAAAGGGTTTGAAATAACTGTAATAACATTAACACAATTTTTGAAGTCAGCATAACAAAAATGGTGTCGTCAGATTTAGCTGAGCGTCCTTTGATTTTCAAAACATATCAAAAGTTTGACTTTTCGCACTTTTTAAAAATGATTGCTACTCTTCTGTTTTTCAGGATAGCGCTTTGAAACAAAAACATTCTTAAGGCACTTTTTATGCAAAATTTAATACCGAAATTAATGTTTATATTTAACTTCAAGCAAGATAATTAAGGTTACATTTTTAAGCAAGTTTAATTTTTAGAAATTGACAAAAATAAAACTTTTTCCTTTATAAATAAATGCACGATGGGAAAAATCAGATGACAACTTTATTTTCTAGAAATGTGTTTTCTGTCCTATTAATATTTTGACTATGATAATAAATATTTTCTGCTTTATTTATTTTATTTTTATTTTTTCATTATGTTTAAAAAATATTTAAGTTTTATTGACTATTTATTTACAGGAAAAATCCCTCGCAAATTGATTTTATTTTATGAAAATGAATTTTAATTTCATTCGAAGATATTTTCACATTAATTGTATTTATTAGAGAAAGAGTGGCCAAATTATCTTTGTACTAAGCATATCTAACTAACTAACTTGTTTTAAATATCCTAAAGAATTAAAAAAAATAATTTGAAAGTAATATTTTCACGTTTTCAGTTTGAATTTTAATTAATTTTATTAAAAAAAAAAAAAAAAACTCTAAAAGCACTTACCAAATAAATGTATCTGCATCAGCATCTGTAAAATAAAGAAAACTTTTTTTTTTAATTTCGCAGCAGCAATAGTGTTATCAATCAGCACATAAGTGCTTTCACATATACTCATTATTTATTATTATAGAATATAAACAAGACAAGAAAGTGATTAAATCTTTAAAACATTAAGAATATACATAAATTCCATCCGGTGTCTTATGGGCTTTTGTAGTTCGGCCCAGCAAAGGAGATGCGAGCAAAGCAAGAGGGCTGCGAGCAAATAGAAGCGAGATGAAAAGAAAATGAGGCGTACAATCATCGCATGGGATATAAATTAAAACAGATTTCATTTCACTTTTACGATTGTGTGCGAATAAGTAATAAAACGTAAGAGGAACAAAGCGTCCTGTGCGCGCATATTGAAGTGCTGCACTCGCATCGGTACCTGTACTCGTACCTGTGTATCGCTGCAGTATCGTTTGGTTTATGCAGGACAATAAATCGCGTAATGGAAACGACCGAGAATATTATCAATTTATATATATCCGGTGCATTTAATAATAACCAAATGCAGCTGCAAAGCTTTAGCATTAGCGCGCTGCAGAATTGCAATGCAAATCTCAGAGTAGACCATTAGGAGATGAGGTCATTATGTTAGTGCGCACTTTAAGTGCAAGTTCTTGCACGTCTTCTTCGGCCGTAAAAATAAATGCAGATGTACAGGTGTGTGCGTTTGTGTACGTTGGGTCCAGTGTACAAGTACATGTAATACGAAATGTAATTAGAAAGAAACGTAATTAAAATCCTGCGCAGATGCAGTGCCGCGCTTTATTAAGAGCTACCGTTTTTGCGAAAGAGTGCCCGTAAAAGTAATTAATAGTTGCGGCTCTCACTAATGGCCATCCAGTTCGACAACCATCACACTGAACACAATGCCTGAGCTTTAGTTTTTTGTTTTTTTTTTCTTTTATTTTATTTGTTTGTGGTTTGCAAGGGCAACCAGACGCAATTAGAGTGTTTTGTGGGACACGAAAAAAATATCGGTGATTTATTGCTTAATATGTGTGCTATTGGCTTTTGTAATTAGGCAAATTTTATAAGATTATTATGTAAGTGTATTTATTAATTGCTTAAAACAAACACGGTGTTATAAAAATTGTGTGTTATTGAAGTTTTATTAAGAATATCCTTGGATTATATTAGTTTGAGTTTTTTTTTCTGCTCAGTTTTTATGAACAAATTACATTTAAATTATTTTATGAATATGGAATTCGTTCCGCTAATAGCTTTTAAATCGTTTGTTTGATACAAAGGCACTAGATTAAATTTAAATTAGTCAATAAAAGAGATTAAAACAGGAAACACTTAAAATTACTTAATGTTTTTCAAGACAATAAAAGTTACATAACATACTCGTATAATATAATATTTCTTAATCTTATATTAATAGCGAATTTTAATTAATTTTGGTCAACTTTTTTTTAAATCGGCATCCAAAACCAATTACACTTTATATTCCAAATTATGGTGTACTTTCTTTAAAAAAAAATATCAGAAATCCTATAAAAAATATCAATCTACAACTGCTTTAATTTCCCTGATGGAAGCGAACCGGTATCCAGGTCCAAATATGTATAATAAGTTTTGGGAAGAAAAATGTTTCTAAGGGTGCCAATAATTTAGACTGTTAGAGAATAGAAGTGACGGTCGAAAAAATCCTGCACTTTTCCTGAGATTTTTATTTTAATATTTTTAAGCTTTAATCAAATTTATGTATTTTGTATACCAAAATTTGGGAAAAAAGAAGAGAAATGTATGCCGTAATTTGGAACAGAGGGATTACAATTTAAATAATATTTAAATTACCTAACATAAAATAATAAAAATTAAAATATTGTGGAATTTAGTTTTTATAATAAAAAATGATTTTTAAAGAAATTTCGATTTTCAATAAAATTTCATTAGCCTTTAAGCAGATGAACACATAAAAAAAAAGATAATTTATTAAGGAAGCGATCGAAAAATCGATAAATATAAATTAAATTTATTTAATCTGAATGAATATTGTATTTTCCGCCACAGTTGTAAATTATGCAGACCACATAGGAGAATTAATGGGGAAAAAATTAATATTCATTAGCGAAATAGTAGACGTCCAATCGTCTGCCAATTAATACTAAGCTGCCGAAGAGGAAAACAAGCAATTAATCCTATTCGATGACGATTATGATATTCCCGCAGCTATAAATAAATAATGGAAAGAACTTGCTTACAACTATCGCCATCGTTAGACTTTCCACTTGTGTGCATAATCCATAAATAAGTAAATTTTCTCGAAAAAATAAAAACACAATGTCACTGTTTTAAATTACTATTATAATGAAAATTATAATTAATTAAATTTATTACAATAATTAAATACAGGAAATGAAAAGAAATGTATTTTTTATATACATATAATATAAGATGCTTATTTAAGATGCGACTTTCGATAAAATTAAAAAAGGAAGAAAAAACTGTGAATTCTCAACGGTTCTTATGCCATAAAAGCTGGTTAACTGTATTTGGAGTAACTTAAAGGTACTTTTTTGTTATTACATGGATAAAAAAGTCGATACATATTAAAGTACGAAAATTACATAAACGTTTTAATACCTTCCAAAAAAATATTTTTATAATCCTGATGCAAGGAAGATAACAGAGGTAGCATGGATTAATATAATACTTTTATACCGATACAGTATACTTTTCTCATTTTTTTTTTCTTGTTCATTAAATTTCAAAGGAATTCATCGATAATCATCTTTAAATCGTAAAAAGGTTTTTAAAAAATGTTTATAGAAAATATTGCATCATAACTTTTTTTTTTCAATTGTCCAGAGTTTATTAGTTTTCACGTAATAACCTTTGTTGTTGTACAGTTATAAATTCAATCTATAAATTAAAACATTTTTATATTTGTGACATACATGAAAATTGCCGTTGACTTTTTCCAATATTAAAAATTATATTCAGTAGTATAGATACCCTCAACCAAATTGAAAATGCAGAAATTCAATAATTTTTTTTTTAATTGGAGGTTTTTAAGGAAAGGTAACTTATAGAAAATCTTTTTTTGATACTATAATTAGCTTTTCCCTTTTTGAAGTTATCGAAATCATGAAAAATAAAAATATCCCATAGCAATCTTTAAAATTGCGTTTTTTCAACAATTTTTTTTTTTTTTTACGAAATCTACTTTAAATTAATTTATTTCTTGTCTTAAATAAATATTGTGAAAACTTATCACAAAAACAAATAATTTTTGATTTTTGCCTTTGAAATCTATGTCCTGCATTTTTTGTGTGTCGGTGAGTAAATACACAGAACAAATATGTTTACAGTAAATGTATTAAAAGTGTTTTTTTTTTTCTATAAGTAAAACTTATAACTTTTAATTAGCTTTTACAGCTATATTATACACTGGATATTTTACATAATAAGTAAAAGAGATAAGGACTGAAAAAAATCAAATTACCGCTTATTATATTTTATGCGAAAGCTTTTTTTTTACAACTAAGCGTAATTTTTAATTAATTTATTAACTATCTTTTAACTGAACTTTTTTAGTCTTTAGAAAGCTTCTTTATTTAAATTAAATTAATTTAAAACATAATAAATTAAAATATTTCAAGTGGAAGTGAAAAGAATTTTTTTTCTGGGTTTAGATAGTCAAAATAGATTAAAACTCATTTTTAAGTTTGACTTTAGTAAGAGAAGCTATGTTTAAGTGTCATTTTCATTGAATAAAAATAAATAAAACACTCTTATTACTTCCTTGCTTCATTAGCAATTAAATAAAAATTATGATTTCAATATAAAATTTTACACAGAACTTACAGTTTTCGAGATCACCTAAATAATTAAATCCACCCTAAAAATAGATTTATTTATTGAAGCAATTATTATAATTAGTAAAAGTAACTGTTTGCTTTTTTTAATTAAAATTTTTTCATGCCAATCTTTTATAATATTGGTTGAAAATTGATTTCAATTTTACTTTCCCTAACGAATTCAAGAAGAAAAATTGGTTTCAAAACCAATAAAGCTGTCGGCATTATTGAAGTGTATATGCAATCATCGTATTCCTCTGGGACACGCTAGAAACAAAACGGGAAAGTTATTAATCCTTCTCTTGAAAATATAATAGCTTTCCCATTGTTAGATAATTAAAGGCGAAGGAAAACTGAGAATTATTGACGCTTTTTACAAACAATATGTACAGTATACAGCTGAGATGTGAGCACCTCTGTAGTCTGCACATTATACAAAGTGCTCACATTGAATTGATCTATGGGTCTAGCTAGCTTTTCGACTCGTTATATGCATACAATGAACACGATATTTTTCTACGATCTTGTGACATAACTTAATATATTTATGGTATTGTCGTAATAGCCAAGAGGTCGCAATGGGTAATTTGACCCTAACCGTGGGCTTTTGATCTTTCAATGCCCGCCTGCCTAAGACGACGTTACTTATAATTACAAGTGGTATGAAACGTATAATATGCTTATAAGGCATATGCACACACACAGCTCGACCATTCTCTCTCTCTCTCATTGTATTTTTTTCTCCATAATAATAATACTAGTAATAATAATAGTATAAGGGATATTGAATTATTATTGTTTATGTGTGATAACAAAGTGCCACATCCATTGGCCGTCATCGAGTCCGTCATGAGAAAAATTGCTTAATTATAAGGTGCGCCCGTTCAGATCATTATTAATGGTAATTTCGCTATCAATAATGAACGCCCGCGGATTCTTCTAAAAATAACCCTTTTTATTATTTGTTTATATTTCAGTCCTTTGCAATTTATAATAAAATCAAAGTTTTCCCTATTTTTATGGTAAACGATGCTCTCTCTGTCTCAAACTGCGATATACATTTCTTTAAAAATCTTTGATTAACGAAGATAAAGATACTTAATGGATTTTAATCTACCAATACTATATTTAATATTTAAGAAGTAATCTGTGCTTAAAACAGATTTCGACATTTGGTCATAATTGGTTAAAAAGGCAAAAAATAAAGAAATTTTACAATTTTTCGATATAAAGTGGGGATATTTGTTTTTATTATTTTAAAAGAGAGTCGAAATAACCAAACAGTTGATGGAATAAAACAACTTAAAAACTAATTAAATTAACTTAATATTTTCTAAACTTATTCGTCACAACGGAAAAGAGTCAGGAATACTATAAAAATATCAATCAACAACTGTCTTAACTTCCTCGTTGGAGGCGAAGCGCTTCCCAGGTCAAAATATGAAATTTATGGAATAGAATCATTTGTAAGAGTCCCAAGTTAGGAGAATAGGAGTGATCGTCGAAAAAAATCTCGCACCTTTCCCAAGATTTGAATTTCAGAATTTATCTAAAATAATCGAAAATAATTTTATTCAAAAATTAAGTTAAAAGGACTTCTTGAAATAGTAAGTTAAAACTTATCAAATAAAGTAATGACACTACTTCCTATCCAGAGATGATAAATTTTCGCTGATTAGAAAATTAGTTCGGTTTCAGGACGATAATTTTTCAAAACACCCTTGTAAAACAAAAAATATGATTTTTTTATCAGAGAACAAAAGTTTGAAAATCTGTATTTGACTCATTTGATTGCCTGATTAGTATAAGGAATGCAAGAAGTTATTTTTAGAAAACTTAAAACAAGAACAAACGAAGATAATTACTTAATTAGAGTAAATACTGTAGTTATGTAGTAGTCCACTCAGTAATAAACTCATTATTGTTTTCAGATGTTCGAATCGAATGTGTACAGAGCCCATCAGAATCCGATCGGACCGAATTAATAAATAAGAATCACGCAAAGTGCTATAATTACACAATTGCATCCGAGAAAAATAATAATCGTTTGTCAAGTGAGGTTAGTTAACTTTGATTGCAAGTAATTATTTCTTATACGCCTTCATTATGCCATAAACATTTTACTATATATTTAATTGGACGATTTCATCCTTTACTTATTATATGCGCATATACAAAGTCTTCACTTAAATTTACTTTTATTTTCGGAATACGTTTTAACTGATGTTTAATAACTCTCTCGTGTCAATTATTTTATTTGTTTTGCTATTACGTCCAATTCAAATGATTAAAAATTGAAGTTATAGTCGAAGTGTACGTTTAGTATCATTTTTGGGAATTTGAATTTGAATTTCTTATTATGAAAGACCCTGTATAGAAAATTACAAATTACCGCTGTATTATATGCGGCTGTTATTATTTTAAATTACAAATATTTTATATATTGGCTTCTTGCAATTATTTATTTACAATTTTTATGGCCTGAGAAAGGTAAACTTGAAAATTTTATTGAGTTAATTGTTTTTAAACAGCAGTCATTTGTTTACTTTAACTGTGTACGCAATTATTATTTTCTTGTTAAAATAAGGAAAATAAAAGTAGAATATTGCTAAATTTTAATAAAATTTTAATGGAAATAACTGTTTAAACTTTCAATTCGAAAATCGAAAAGTCCATAAAGCAGTTTCTGTGTTAATTAAAATGAGTGTTGCATAAATTAATTGAATTTTTCATCGCAAGCAAGCAACACTCAAAGGCAAAAGAAAAAGAAGAGAAAACTTGTGCACATCAGGCAAAGTGTGCATGTCGTTTATAATTACAAATGTAACAGAGCAATTAAATAAGCCTATGTATATACATTTATTATTAATTTTAAACCTGTTCTCAGTTTGCGAAGCATAAATGCACGCATATTTGCATTTCGTTGTCCGTCTGTTTGTTTGCATAGCTTCGATTACTTCTTCGGCTTTGTCTGCACCAACAACAACAACAACAACAACAGTTTTGCTGTTTTATTCTTGCGGCGACTGAACAACGCAAAAAACCATAAGGCGATGAAATACGAGATTAATAACGCTCTTTACGAGAGACATGCTTTTGCTTTTGATACACACGAACCAATTGGAAATTATTATTGCTAATGCTAAATTGGCTCCAATACAACGTAAGTCGTTCGTTCCCTTCTTTGAAAGAGCTTAAAGCGGATCTCGTTTAGTTCTTATGACATATCTCTTTTGCGGGAAAATTTGCTTAGCCAGAGACCATTAGCAACTATTTTTGATCTGGCTCGTTAAATACACTGCAAAACTTTTTATTTGCTTTGCATGATTAAAGCTTTTTGAATTTATTAGTAATATTTTGTGGAGTGAACCGTAAAACTTTATAAGTATCAAAAATTAACAAGGATGAAAGAACGTAAAACAAATGAGGCCTCTGAACGAAACTCCGAAATTTTAGGTCACCGTATAAACCAGATGTCATCAATAGGAGTTTAATTAAACCGATTCAATTTAACTGATTATTGACAGTTTATTGGTGTCGTAAAATACGCAGATGCAAATTTTTAGTTCTTTATTCCCGTATTATACTTGCCCTTCTTTTTTTCATTTACATAATATTCGCCAATAAAGAGCATTTTTTGGGTTCCAAAGTTTTGTTTTTAATCTGAACTGAATACATATTGTAACTTATTTCTTAATTTTATTTCAAATTTTTTGTTAGAAATTCTACAAGAATAGGCTGGTCATCTGATGATCTAATGGCTTTCCTTGTGTAAAATTTAAAATTAAGGAAAAACTGTTCATAGCGAACCACTCATATGGGATATCTTTGGGAAGCTTATCTAATGTAGAATCAAAATTCGTAATTATATACCGAGTGTTTTATTTGAAAAAAATAAGATAATTATAACATGTTTCATAACCCCCCTGTTTAACCCTGGAAAATTTTTTGACACAATTGACTAGAATTATTAAAATGCATTTTAAAAATTTCTACAAAATATTTTCAAAACGTTCTTAGGAGTTGTACACGATATATAACTTTTTTAATTTTCAAAATAACAAAATTTTCAAATAAACAGTTTTCTTCTCGATCTTTTGGACTCACTTTTAACACCCAGTATAATCTAAACTAACTTTAAAAGATGCATCTAATGTGTCTCTATATTATGCAATAAACAACATTTTAATATCATTATTAATAATAAAACTACTCAGTACCATTACTCAGTAGTAGTACTCAGAAACCACTTAAGTGATATTCATTGCCCTGTATACAAAATGTTTCCAAAAATCACAACTATCCATATTTTCATCTTATAATCATAGAAGAATTTAGTTGAGAAAAAAATTCACACATATAAGCATTTAATTGTGTGCATATGATCCAAGTGTGGGCGTCAAGGAAGGATCTCGCTGGTCGTCAGATGGTGCAAATGGAATTTATTAATGGACAAAGCTTTCGTGCCTTTATCAATGGCATCTTATCTAAAGTACCGTGAATAAAAGTGTTTGATTAATAAAGTTCGAGCGTGGGTTCGATCTCCTATAGTTCTCCAATAGCTCTATTGCATAACTTAAAATGCCCCTTGATTATCTTTAATGACCAATTAATAACACCTGCTAAATATTTATATCTGCTGCTAATTACCTTCCTACGCGCACGAATCGATTACGAATTTATTATGCATGTGCGGCGGAACAGCGAAAAATGATTTCTCCGAATTAATTTCGTCCATAAATATTTTATGCAACCGGCGCCTTATATTTCGAAGTCTTGCCGGTGTAATTAAATTGAGAATTAAAAAAATTCAAAGTTGACAATTATTACTTCTGATACGGTTTCTTTTTAATTAATTTAAACTAATTTATGCTTGCTAATATTGGCATTCTTTAATTAAGTTTAAGTTTTTGTAATAATGTTTTTAATAAAAATGGAGCAATTTTCCTTTTAATTTTAACAATCAGTAATAACAGAAACAATTTTTTTTGTAAAAAAAAATATGCAGATTTATTATATTGATAGCAAATGGGAATAAAATATATGCCAAAAATAATTTTATTTATTCTGTTGATTCAGTAATTGCAGAATTATCAATCAATCAGTTCTCTTTGACATAAAAACTAAATATTTCAAGAAAAAAATATTTGCAAAGTTTAAGGCAAAAACTATGACTAATTTATAAGAAATGCAGCAAAATAAAGCAATAAATTGCACTGAAATTACACATAACGATCACAATTTGCATGTAATAACTTGCCAAATATGCCAAACATGGTCTCGACCAATCATCTTCGATAAATGTGCGGAGAATTTCCTGCAGATTTTCGTGCAAAGCAGCTCGTGCAATAAATTGTCCCTCTTCGCATACTCGTATAACGACAATTCTAACGTAATTTATGAAATTAATGATTTCAACGCGCATCCTTTTTATTTCTCTTTTTTTTTTGCGCGAACCAATGCAAAAAGGCGCAAATAAACTGAGTCTTGCAGGCATAAGAAACGAAGTTAAGTCAGTAAACCCTTTAGCAAGCACACGATATGCAGGCAGAATGCAGAATGGATGCGAAGAATCGGCCAGGGTGTTTTATTAGAATCGTAAAGATTTCCTTTACTTATGCGTCCGTCCGTTCGTTGCTTTATAGGAGTGCACTCTTGCAGTAGGTAGGTACTAGTGGAATACTAGACTAGTTATAAACAAACGGCCGCGTTTTATGTAAGAATCCATTTCGCGTTTTATAATACTACGTACACGTATTTATATTGCATCCACAACAAGAATGAACGCAATTATTTATTATTATTATTCGATACCAAGAAGCGCGCATTGCAGACGCACTCAGCTACAATGAAACATAATAATATAGAAAAGATCGGCGCGGATATTTAATTGTTCTTTTCGCAGTTGCTGAGAATTTTCCCTTTTAAGGGATAAATACAGGAAGTACGCTTTTCTATCACATTATTTTTTTGTTTTTGTCTTTTTATTATTAATTACATTCGGATTCGATATGCTGATTTTTACATTTTTACTTAAATCGTTTTACTTTACTAACCACTTATTTTACATGAACTTTAATTTAATTTCCAATTAAGAAAAATGTTAAATTCTAAATTTATTAGTCATACGTTATTAGTTTCTAAACTTGCGAAAGGAAATGTACCAATCATATTAATTATTTTTGCTAAGAATGAGTTTTATTTTCTTGAAAGAAAAGTGAACTAAAGTTAGTGACGCTAAATTGTATGAATGCATTTTCGTCAGACTTTGGATGGTTCAATGATAACAGATTGGATGAAAAGTGGAGGTCTTTAGAGATTTTCACTGGGATATGATTTTAAAGTGTTGCGATTCTTTTAAGAATCCATAGAGCAAGTAACTATTTGGTTTCCATAAATATATCATTCAAAATTTATTTTGTAAACTATCGCCATAACTTCTTTTCAGACAACTTTCAAAATTTCATTTGGGCATTGGCAAAGAAAAACGATTCTAGACCAAATTAAGGTCTCGAATGATTGCAGATTTTTGCTATGCTCTTTTTTTTCCTAGTTCAATTGTTTAATGAAATATTAAGTTTTTTTATCGCTTCTTTTCCATCTTATGAAACCAAAATAAAGTGAAAAATGGTACAAACTAAAAAAAGTCCATTTGTATAACCATTACTATCATTTTAAAAATAGAAAAGTAATCAAAGTTAAAGAAAAACAAAGGAAAAACATCGTTCAAAACTAAACTGTTGATAAGAAAACTGATTTTTTTTAATGTCTCTGTATATAAAGTCACAGCAAAGGAAAAATATTCTAGTCATTAGTGTGTTCCGTAAAAGGAGTTCTAGGTGAACTATCCCACTGTTATATGAAATCTATAAAGAATTATCAACGGATTCTTCCGTATAAGGACTTTAACAGTACCTTGGTACATTACTATAGTATACCTAAAGTGCCCTGAGAGAAATAATGTGCGCGAACTCAAAGTAGGTAAATTCGCTTTTATAAAACAAATGTTAATATCGGCAAGTTTGCACACACATACACACTCAAACATTCACTATAAAAGGCTTAGATAGTGAGTTGAATCCCGTTATTCCAGAATTACCGACATATTTTACAATAATATTACGTCGGTGCGGTAATTATCATTACGTGTACATTACTTACAGATAATATATTGCAATTAATTGGACGCCGTAATCGAAGAGGCGCTCCACGCGATTCTCCAGCTGAGGTAATAAATTCATCACCGCGAGATGACCGCATTGGAAAAATCGCGATTTATGTACTACTTGCCAGCCGCACTTGCTTTATAAATCTCAATCGCCTCTCTTTTTCCTCTGCTCGCGCCCGACTACTAATAGAAGATTACGTTGCAATATGAGATAATTTCATCTGGCACTTATTTATTTATTTTTAATAATATTCTAAGAGTAATTTAGTTATTTGCAATTTGAAATTTAACACAGCTTTTTTCTTCGTCGACAAATATTCCAAAATATAATACTAAACCAAAGGAGAACTGGAAAAAATAAAGACGAAAACCCAGAAATGTTAAGGAAACATTTTAAAGACATTTCTTCAAAAATCTTTAATTTCCGAAAATTAAAGAAGTTAACGGTTTTAAATTATTCCATCTTTAAAATTAATGCTCTATCTAATATACAGGGTGACAACGGATTTAGACGCACCTATTTCATTTTTTTATTTACCATCCGATTTTTATAAAAATTGGTACACTTATATAAGACAATATTTACGATTTATTGACATAAATTTCATATTTTTACCACTTCCGGTTTAACCGGAAATTACCCCAACTTTTGATTTTTAAATGGCAAC
>JASKGO010007347.1:0-18965 GCA_030556065.1 Holobus sp. GC000080 | reverse complement strand
CAACTATCCAGTCTAATTGGAAATGTTGCCTTATGTAAGTATACCAAATTTGGTATATAATGGTTGGTAAATAAAGAAATGGCAGGGGTGGTAGTAAAACTTGTGTCACCCTGTATAACTAAATTCAGATTTTCGGAGTGTCAAAATAAAACAAAACCAATTATAGCGCGTTTTAGGAAAAATCAACTTTCTGTAGGGTTTGGTTGCATTTATTTATTTTTTCAAAAATTTGTCATTGTTATCTTTTACACGATCCTTTGTAAAAGTTTAAGTGCACCCTCGTTTTTTGATTTTGCTGACCCAAACCTAATGTTCTCTCAAAATTGGCTAATTTCTAATCTTTTTTTTTTATAGAAACTTAAAAACTTAATAAATATTTTAATTTCCTATCAGAACCATATAAGTTTTTAAAATTTTCAGCGTCAAATTTTCGATGTGGTAATTCAAAAAGGAGCGGTTTTAGTAGGGCCATTGAATTGTTCTTCCTTTTGCCATTATTATTTTTTTATTATTGATTTATAAGGTAAAAGTAGAAATCTTTAGAAAACAAAAAACAAAATCAATAAACTATTCAATTTTTGAACGGCATCGGCAGTTATGATTTTTTTGATTTTTCGAAAATGCTTATCCCTACTACCAAAATTTCATAAATTAAGTATCTATCTTGAGAACTAAATAATAGAGAGATGATTCTAGTAAGAAATTATCACGTTTTGAAAGCCCTTAAAATTCAATATTAAAAGTCAGCACATTTGGAATGTTTAAGTGCAGCTTGGCAAAAACCAAAAACGTATTATGGAATAGAAATGCTAATAGCGCATTCTTAATTTTATTTGTAATTTTCTATGCCATATAAATCAATGCAATCGAAGGAGCTTCAAAGGTAATTTATCAAAAATATTTTCCATTTTGGGAATTTTGGAAATTGAACTCTTTGGGTTCCCAAATGGGAAATAAAATTTTAAATAAAACCGCAAAAAATAAAATATGGATGATTGATTTATTTGTTATGCGCGTCGAAAATTGCACATTACTCCAGTCGGAAACTGTAAAGTGTTTATTTCCTGAAAATTCATCTCCGGGGAAAACCCAAGGACAAACAACTCAGCTTTTCCTATATTTATGTTATTTATATGCTGTAGGCTGAAGCTGCTGTATTTCGACGTATACGAGCCACGAGTATTTCATTTCCGCCTTCACACAATGAAACAAAACACAATAAAGGGCAGAAAAAATATTTCTCTTGCGAAAATGTCCATCTTCATGTACAAATATAATTAAAACGAGTAATTTAACGTTTTTTTTTTTCTTTTCTACCACTCTTCATATTCTATCTCCCAGCTTTCTCTCTTCATACAAAGCACATATAATGATAATACTAAGTAATGAATTAATGGAATGTGCAAAAGCCAAATACTCTCCGTGAAACGATGCTTCCACTTTAAGGATTTCGAAAACAAATTGCGTTCTAAATTCTATCGTACAACGCCACAACACGAAAGTCACGAAACAAAAAAAGGAAAAGCGTGGCTGAAGTTAATCTATAGGGTGTTTGTTAGATTTTATTTTATAGCGCTCCATAAAGTTCTTTTTTTATTGCACAAAAAAACACAAGGATAAAGTGCCCTTCAAAAGGTCCTGGAAAAGGTCCAGGAATTTTTAATCGGAACTTGCAAATATACGAGGAGTATGCCATTTCAAATAGGGTACGATCCGAAATGTAGTACCCCCTTTTTATTTTCCACACTCAAAGTTACAAAATTTGTAATTTTCAGAAACCTTGAAACTATTAAAATACAATTTATTGTTATATTTTCAATTTTGAACCATATAATGTTAACAAAAATTATCTTCTAATTTAATAGCACGGTTTCCGAAAAAAAAAAAAGAAAATTCATAAAATGGTTAGTTTGCCTAGTTTCCAAATGAATAATAAGGAGTTCTACATTTTTGATCTGCACTATTTAAAATATATTGTTGATGTTGATTTATTGATCCGTAAAAAGGGAAAAAAACAATAATTTCTTTTAATTGAATGCCACGGTTCCCGAATTAAAAAATGATACCGGAAAATTAATAAAATTGCTGGGTTGCCCAATTTACAAATGAACAAATGGGGGGTTCTACATTTATTATCCGCACTATATTAATTATATTGTTAATGCTGATTTATTGATCGGTAAAATGAAAAAAAAAATAACAGGAATTTCTTTGTTCATTGATTTCCGATGGTGTTTTCTTTCAGGTCGCAGCTATCAAGGAATCAACGAGGAGATAATCTGGGTCAGCATCGGAATGGGCATTACCATAGCTGTCCTCATAACGCTTGCCCTTTGCTATATAATGCGCGAAAAGTGTTTGCAACGACGCGAATATTATATCACAGCATGAGTGGCTCCTCTTTAATTTGCCACCAACCACTCTCTTCAATTGTCATCAACATGGATTGCACATTAATATCATTTTCTTTTTTCTACTTTTGTTATTTAGATCTTTGAAAACTGATGATAGATGTAGGATGTAGAAGAAACAAAGAAAACTCAAGCTGCGAGCAGAAACATAATGTAATGTATATTACGATCCACAGAAGATGAGATGAGGCTAATTTAGCTTGTGTGCAATAGAGATAATGGGTTCTAGTGGTAGTATATCCTTTCAAGGATTAGTAAATCCTTTTCACTGGAACGTTTAGTTTACCCTTGACTTCGCAAACTGTTTCTGAACATTCGCCTCTGTGTTTTATTTTTTATTCCATATTGGATACACAATTTTGCAAAATTTACTCTTTGGATTGGAATTTTGTAAATATATCCATTGTGCACGATATTTTGCACCTTGTATGATAGAAAAATGAGAAGTAAAAAGAAAACTTAAAATTTACTGTTAAGAAACAATTAAATTTGCAGTTCGTAAATTATTTATTCAACGACTGCCTCGACGCTCTGTAGATATAAATTGCAACAACTGGTAAATTATAAATGTGATTGTTTTTCGTATCTGACAGGGTCCTTCGGATTTGTTCTTTTTCGAAGAATTTTGTGGACCAATAATATCTTAGAAAAACAAAAACTGTATTATTAGACTATTGGCTCAAGTTAATTATAATTAATTGATGAACATGTAATCCGTCTATTTACCAAAGCTGTGACTCTTCTTCAAACACACTGGAAATGTTCATAATATTTTCAGAACTAAACTTTAGAAATAGTAGTTAGTGAACATTTTCATTTGTTAGAAACCGTTTATGCATTTTTCAATATTGTACAATGATTTTATTATTGCGATCAAGTAAAATTGTGATTAAACTGTTATATAGTTAAATATATTTCTATTTTTCGGCTTTTTCTTCATAGTTCTATAGATATCGATTACAAACACAACTTTAAATAATTTCTAATTATACAGGGTAATACGTTTCAAAAATATGCATTAATAAAATTTATGTTTTTTGAATTTTCCTATAAAAAAATAGCAAAAGAATTGCATAAAATTTATAAATCGATATTTAGTAGTTTTGTAAAAATTTCTTGTGCATTTTTGTAAATTATACAAGGGCATCCAATTTTATTATAATTAAAATAACTTGATTTTTTTATGGAGCCCCCTGTATTTTATTTTATGCCACAATTCTGCCAGAAATTGCTATGTAAAAATGTACATTGTTCGTAACGTAAGGTGAAAGAGGAAAAATTTTTGATGGAGCAATTTTGAATTTCCGAAATTACGATTTATTTAGCTGTTTCTTTGGGTTTCTTAACAAAGATTTTATTTTTAATATTTACTTTGCGGAAGGTATAGCGAATGCAGAACGAAAAATGGATACCAGTAACATAATAAGTGCATTAATTGAAGGAATTTTAATAATAATCTTCAAAGAAGTGATTTCTTTTTAATGGGGTGTACTGGCTACACTTTTACTTGCCAAATTAAAAATGCTATGAAAATAATTGATAATTTCGTGTCTATTATTATTTTCTAAAAACAAAGATTCTAATTTTATAAATAAATTATTTGCTTTAAAATGAATTCTTTAAAACTAATAAATATTTTGACAATCAATTAATTTAAAAAATCTTATTTTATAAAAACAAAGATTTTTTAAATTAATTAATTGTGAAAATATTTATTAGTTTTAAAGAATTAACTTTAAAGCAGTCATTTGATTTATAAATGTTATTAATTATTTATAACTTCAAACTTAAAATGAAGAAAAACATTTTTAACCCGTTCAATATTACACAATTTTTGAATCGTTATTTATTGTAGAATCAAAGTGCAAAATAAAACATAACGAATTACATAATGAATTAATTAAAAAAGTTACTTTATTCTAAGGGGCATTTGATTTTACCTCTTCATAATTTATAAAAATTAGCGAAAAATATTAACAATTTTTTTTTAAAAACTTAAAAAAAATAAACATAGGAATTTTGTTCTTTAGTACTTCTATTTTCAGATAAAAAATTAAAAATTCGCTCAGCCTTGACTTTCTTTGTTTATAAAAAAAATTAAACGATGTTTTTAAAACCAGTTGATTATCAAATTAAAAAAAAAACACTAATCAAAAAAATATTTTTGAATCGATCTAGCATCCTAAACAATTGAAAATAATCTTAGGTTGTACTTTTAATTGTCACAATGTTACTTGCTCGCATTAATGGACCACTCTGTATAGAAAATGTGTTTTTGTGAGTTTAAATTTTAGGCAAATATATCTATCGACTTAAATATTGACGAATTCGCCTTTCTTCATTGTGAATAATAGAAAGGGAGCGTGTAAGGAAAAGAGCCTGCAGGAAGAGTCGGGAAGGAAAACAGGACGAGAGTAGAATGGAAAATGTAATAAGCGAGTCTCTAGATATGTGGGACGAAATTGTGGCTTCCGTTATTATCTTTCGCTGTCGTATCCATTATGAAGAACAGGTCTTCTGATAAGAAGTGCAAATTACTTTTTGTATGGTTAAAAAAATACCCAAAATTGGACATGGAATAGTTTTACTTTCATTTTATTTTTTTATTTATTACATTAAAACATTTAAAAGGTTAATATACAGGGTGTTTCACGAGAATGGGGAGGGCATCGATACTCACTTCTTTTTTTTTTAAGTAGATTAGCCTAATTTTTAATTCTTATTTCGATCCCTTAATTATAATAAAAACGATTTTATTCAAAAAACAATTTCTATCTTTGTTACTTTTTGAAATATCGTCCACTTCCGGTTATTTTTGATAAAATTCGTGACTCGGTAAAAAAATCAGAACCTTCATATTTTAAAAGATCATTTAATGATTCTTTTTGAAATTTATTACCAAGGAATGAGTGCAAAAGTAGCAGTTATTTATTGTAACACTTATTCCACAGGGTGTTCGAAAAAAAATCTCAAAAAAATATAATTTTAAATTCAAAATAACTTAATTTTTTCAAATGGAACTATACATTTTTTATTCTGTATTATTATTCAGCATCAAAAGACCTTTAAGAAAAGTTATATTTCATAATTATTCGATGAATAGTTTTTAAGTTATTTCAGGAAAACTAAATTTCTATGTGTTGTTATGGGAGTACGTTGCTATGACGCAGGGGTGACGTCACCTTTTGTAATACCATCTAATGGAGATTTCGTTTCTTTGGAATAACTCAAAAAGTAATCATCGTAGACTTATCTAATAAAACTTTTCTTATAGGGTTTTTTACGTCAAATAATGATATTAAGTGAAAGTTGGGTAGTTCCATTTGAAAAAATGGAGTTATTTAAATTTTAAAATGCTATTTTTTCAGAATTTTTCTCGACCACCTTGTACCATAAAAAATATTTTTTTAAGTTATTGTCTGCGTACACTTTTCAATAATAATTATTAAAAAAAATTATTTAATTATTGTTGTAATTGCAAATTATATGATTTTTTTCGTGAGACACTAATTTTTACAAAAATAACTGGAAGTCAGCTTTATCTTGAAAATATAAATCGATATCCATATATCGATGCCCTCCCGCTCTCGCGAAACACCTCTCTCGTGAAAATTTCTGTGTTTTATAAAACATTATTATCACAACAGATACCTTCTTCCTGTATAACCTTTTGAAAATAAGAATTTTTATTTATTGTTTTTTTCCCAAAACGAATCCCTAACATGAAAAAAAAACCTCTGTATACAATTGCAAACACAACTTAATTGAACACTTTAAGTAAATATGTGAATTTGTGCTTACTTAATTTCGCTTTTACAAAAGAATTGTCTAACAGTAATAGGTTGAAATTTTATTTAATTGATTTTAAAACGTGTTTTTTTCGAGTAATTGATAATGCAATTGTAAAAACATTGTACAAAAAAATTAACGAATTACTTTAATAAGGTTTACTTCGACGATTTGGACGAAGCCATTATGCAAATAAAGCATGGAAAAATTATTGGCGTCATGCATGTGGCTGGCAATTTCAGCGATTCCTTTACGAGTGTCCTTAACGAGGGTCGAAAAATTTCAAATGAGACATTGGAAAATAGTCAAATCAAAATATGGCTTGATATGTCCAGTAATTAAAGCAAAAATAAAGAAGTGGAATTACTTTTTAAAACAATAACTTTAGATCGACAAATTGGAGCTTCTGTAAAATTTCGGTTACTGAAACGCTATCAAGATTTCCAAGTGTCAGTTTTCAAAGATTGCAACCTGCTGGAAAAATTCGGACGCATCCCGTTGAGATTTAAGTTTGAATATGGCGTTGAGGACGAAAGCTATACGAATTTTATGGTACCAGGAGTCTTACTCACGTAAGTTTTATCTTTTTTATTCTCCAAAAAAATAAAAATACAATAAAGTATACCAAAACAAAAAAATATATTTTGATACTAAATCCTGAGCATTTTCCAGAGTAATATTTTTCTTGGGGACAACACTAACATCGACAATTATAGTAACTGAACGACGCGAAGGAGTGTGGGATAGATCAATCGTGGCAGGAGTTTCTTCCCTGGAAATAGTCTTGACCCATTTTATCATTCAATTCTTCATAGTCTTTTTGCAAGCAGTCGAAGTGATTGTCATTACATTTGCCATTTTCGGCATCGAATTTGTTGGAAAACTCTACGTAATCTTCATATTTGTGCTTCTGCAAGGACTCGTCGGCATGATTCTAGGATTTTGGATTTCCGTTGTCTCCGACAATCATACAGCGGCTAATATTGTCTCCACCGGCATTTTTTATCCGATGATTGTACTTTGCGGTAAATGATTTTTTTAAATTATTATTTCTATTATTAAATTAATATTAGCAAAAACTGCACAAAGTGCATCAAATTAGTTGTCCCTATAGTGCATTTCAAAAACTGTTGAAAAATAGAGTATTGCATTTTTGAGATCAAATTTCCCGAAAACAATGATGACGTCATCAGTTTGTTCCTACGGCCTTTGGGTTTCATGTTATGTCCATATTTCATCTTTGCCACTTTCTAAAAATTATAATAACTTCACTGTTTTTCAATCGAGTGGTTTGAAATTAAGGCAGTTGTCTTAAGACACATATTTATGTAGAATCTAAAACCGAATTGAGCATTTTGATTTAATTAGCAAGCTTTCCTTAATTAAGCTTTTATTTTCATTTTAATCTTTTAATTTTCGCCTTGATTACCGTTAATTCAAAACATTCATTGCAATTTTAGATTCTACATAAAAAAGTATCATAAGAATGTTTTTAAAAATAGAGAAGTTATTATCACTTTCAGAAAATACTAAAAATTAAACTTGACAATAAAAAAAGCAAACAAAAGCGATGGGAAAAAAATGATGGTGCTATCTTTATTTCCTAGCAATTTTTGTGGATTAGTTTTTTTTTTGTAGTTTTTGAAATCTCCTATAGGCACAACCAATATGTTCCATCCTGTACAAAGTGTTTCGACAGCGAATAAATTTTCGAAGCAGAAAAAAACAAAACCAAAGCGAACATTACTAAGCAATATAATTTTGCATTAGTCAAATTCTTTATTTGTTTCCATGGAAATAACATTTCACTAAAATTCATCAACTTTTGGTTATTTTTCCTTCACTTGCGAAAGTAAAAAAATGAATTACTTTTAAAATTAAAAAAATATTTTAAATTTACAGGATTGGTATGGCCATTAGAAGCGCAACCCTTAATTCTGCGTATTGTATCTCAATGCTTGCCTTTCACCATTCCGATAATTTCCCTGCGACAGGTGATCAAAAAAGGCCACGACATAATCGACATGGACGTTTTGCCCGGCATTGGAATAACACTAGCTTGGATTTTCCTACTTACTCTGACCAGCATTTTTGCAATTAAAGCAAAACGATAATCACATCGCAGCTATAGTTTTTATTTCAACTTTAATTGATAAATAATGTTCTAGCAATATCAATTAATTCCACAGAATTGATGTAAAAATTATATAAATTACAAATATAATACAATTTTAGTAAATTTCACAAAATATTATGTCTTAACAATTACCTTTACATTTTAAGTTTTAAAATTACTTTGCCATTTTATTGCTTTTTTAAGAATGCAATAAATTCTTAATAAACTAAATTCTACAATTATCAATCAGCAATGTTGCTACCTCTTCTTCGGCCAGTGGTCCTTTTGATGAAGGGTCTAGGCTTATACAGATCGTCGCTAGAGTACCGTTGCGACGTGTGAATACTGGCTCTGGGTCGTCGCACACTTTCCATTTGTCCATCGTTGGCCATCTTGGTACTTTTATCACTGTCGCTTTCGGCCGGACTCAAAGGCAATTGGAAGTTTTCCTGATTCTCAACGATTTCGGCCGCCTCTGTCGGAGAACTTTTTTTCATCCTTTTGGCACTTTCAAGTTTCGTAGCAACTGCTTTACGTTTGATAGGTGCCGATGGATTATTCTGATTGTTTTCTTTGTCCACTTCCAATTCAGGCGACTTATTCAGTCCAATTTTCGCTTCGACTTGTTCGATTTCCTTTTCTAGTTTCGCAATGAATGTAGAGGTTTTGTCGATGTAATTTTCATCCACGCTTATAGCCGATTGACTAAAAATCACCAAAGGATCCTTTATTTCTCCACTTGCATGTCTTTTCAAGCCGTTTACTTTACACTCCAAATGTGCGTTTTGTTTTTTGTCTTCTGCAACTTCAATGCTTTTACCAGAAACAATAGAAACGGAAGCATCAGGTTTGCTGTTTTCAACAGCTGACTTTTCAGCAGGGTCCGGGTCGTAATACGAATCATAATTGACGTTCATATTGGAATAGAATTGGGCCTCCAGAGCTTCCCAACTTGCCATACTGACAGACATGGAAGGCGGCGTTTTGGGGCGAGGAATTTCCTTGGCCTCCTTGGTGGGTTCTTCATTGAGCAACTTCTTAGTTTCTTGTTTATTATGATTAGTGTCTTTGGATTTTTCAATGTGTTTCCTCTGTCGGCTTTCCTCTGAATTTCCACTCGATCTCGAATCATTCGAATTGGAGTCTTGTCTATTGCACGGCAGATTATGCAACGAACTACTGGCGGAATCGCAAATAGAACTACCAGAACTCTTATGACCAGATCCGTCATTTGAATCTCGGTCAGTAGATCGTCGCTCTCTATGTTTCGAACTGTAGTGGTCATCCTTGCGCTCCCTTCTTTTATCTTTACTCTCCTTTTTGCTATTGTGAGAATCAGATTTCGATCTGGAGTCCTTGCTATGACTTGAAGAAGACTTGTGTTTATCATCTTTGGATTTTGAATTGCTACTACTTGAATGCCGACTTTTGTTATCTTTATCCTTTCTGGACTCATGCTTATCGTGGTCACGTTTTTCGTCGTATTTTTTGCTGCCGTTACTGTGTTTCGTAGAGCTCCTATGTTTATCCTTACTACTACTATGCTTATCTGATCGTTCCTTGTCTCTGTGTTTGTCCTTGCTTCTGCTGGAATCGTGCCTATGACGATCGCTTTTGCTATCTGAGTGATGTTTGCCCTTACTGCTACTCAACGACTTTTCTTTCCCGTCCTTTTTCTCGTTCTCTTTTTTAATACCTACTGCATTATTTGTGTTAATTTGATCTGAATTTTCCGCATTTGATGATTTGGTAGTAACATTGGAATTTTCTACTTCCATTTTAACATCTTCAATATTGGAATTGCTGGCTTCTGCATTCAAATCAATTTGCAGTGGTTTTGAACTATCATTTGAATCATGGCTGACCAATCCTGAGAAACCAGACAAGTGGGAATCCATTGAATTGTCATCATCCAAAGGTTCAAATGGAGGTGACTCTTCATCTTCTTGTTTAATATCTTCAGAACCTTGTGAAACATCCATGCTCTCTTCTTTTACTATTGAAATTGTACTGTCCTTTATATCTGTACTTTTTATGTCTTCCTCCTGTTTTACTTTTGTTTCAGGCTCACCATTGTTTTCTGGCTTTTCAATTCCTAAATATTTATAAACCACTTCTGTAACTTTTGGCAGGAAAATAGTATTCATTTTGGGATTAACCACTTGGTCTACGATTCTTTCCACGCCTGTCTCCAAGTATCCGGACCTGCAATTTAACAATTTCAATGGATGTCTTGTGTTGCAAATCCATGGTAAAATCGCAAAGGAAATTATTATAGGTTATGTTTTTCAAAATAAGATATTTGTTTAGAGACTTACTCATAAATATTTTTCCTTAGCAGTTCTCTAACATGGTTTTTGTTCATATCTGGGCTCCATTTCTGTTTTCTTAGAAAGCTGGACACACTTCCTTCAACTCTTTGTCTCAAATTTTGGTAGGCTGGCTTAGTATCAACATCAGAGATACATTCTTTGCGGAAATTATCAAAAATACCTTGGGATTTCAATTCCCAAACTATATTTTCCACCAGCATTGGGTCGCCGGGAATGTAAGCGCCCAAAACAGACATTACTCTGCAAACAATTATTTCTCACTTCTTGTATTATTTTCTCTAAACACTGCTCTTGTTGTTCAGCTTGACGCACTTCATGCGCACTTCAGTCCCACGAACTCCAACTCCAGCTTGTGGAGACTACGCGAACCATAAGTTTTACGCGGCAAGTTTGAAAGTTGTTTGAACAAGGACTGGTCCCAGGATGAAGATAAACCTTATCTTCAGGTAAAACAGTATTGGGAAACAAATAGTGACTAACAAGCGATGCATGTAGAAGGTGTGAATGAAACATGGCTGTGCTACTAAAAGGCTTCATATTCACAGCTTGTGTATTTTCTGCCTTTGCAGTCGGATTATCTTTGGTGTCGATGTTCACAAGTCAATGGGTGGTGGCAGAGTTAAAATTTCAACAGAATATCGGCATTCAAAGAACCAGTACTTTAAAATACGGACTATTTTCCGGGGTTTTTTGGATTCCATTTGACGGTTCTTCCACAGCTTACCTTGTTACAAGTAAGCTATCAATATTATAGTACAACCGTTGCTAAGCAACCATAAACAATATTTATTTCGAGATTTATTTATTTCTGTGGTAATTTAGTGACCTGTTCCTATTTGGATAACATTTGCGCTGTTCTGTGCAAGTTCTCCGATCGCGAAAGGGACGAAGAATTGCAGAAACTCAAGAAAAATCGATTGGTATCTTTTGATCCTGGATGCCCACAAGTACCGCGCACACAGAAAATACCACAGTTTTTCATTAATCAAATGCGAAACATCATAGATGGTAATTAGTATTTACGTTTCTTTTCATAAATGAATAATTATTTAACAAAATCAAGCTAGAAATTGAATAAGTTAATGTTGTTGTTTTTTTTAGATCAAATGCCTAGAAGTTTTCTTAACGCTGGACTCTATTTATCCACAGTGGTTTTTCTGTGGTTTTCCATAGCATTGGGGGCGGCAGCTGCTGCAGTTTCATTTTGGAATCTAATAGGGAGTCCCAAAGAAAGGATTTTCAGTATGTCAGCAGCTTTTCATTATAATTCAAGTGCCCTTTTGGCTGCTATATTGGCAGTTACATTTTGGGGTGCACAGTTTGCGTGGAAGGTGACTAAAGATGTTGGATTATTATTGACCATTACTAATATTATGGAACATTTCCATTTACCTTTGCTTGGATTTTCCTATTGGTAAATGAATGAAACCCTTATTTTTTCTTACTTCCAATTAATGAGGTTTTTGTTACAGGATTAATTTTGGGTCCATGCTTTTATACTTTTTTAGCATTTTTACTCTGTTTGTTAGAAATCAATTGATCAAAAGCACGGAAATTGGTTATTCGGCTCCTCCGATAAATTAAGTTAATATAATATAATATAGGATATAACAGATTAAGATATACATTTTTTGTATTGTATAATAATCGCGCCACATTTTAGCAAATTCCATTGCATTCTGACATATTTTACGATCACTGAATGTACTGGTATTCAGGGTCTCCCAAATTGAGTGACCTATTAAATTATTATGGAAAGTTTCCATAGGAAACAAAGAAATTGTAATGTTCTGAAACATCGCATGATCACCTTATAGGACATGATCTACTGATTATTATTGTATTTGAACACTCGTACAACTTTCGGTTATACCGAAAGTGACCATCAACTTCGTTATTTCAAATTGAACAGCCCATTTTTTATTTCATATTTTGATTCCTTAGGAAAAATAAAGACGATTTTGTAAAAAAAGTTTCTATGTATCATACCAACTTTTTCGACTATAACTCATTTCCAATTATTTTTGCCAAAATTGGTGTCATGAGAAGAAAATCATTTCTCATTTTTGATGATAACTTCATAATTTCTTTTTGTATACCTTATCAAAATGTGTCTCCATGTGTTTTTTGTGTTAATGTAAAATTTTTATACAGGGTCTTCTAAAAAAGAAGGTTAACTTTGAGATCGGAAAATTGTTTTAACTTTATTTTTTTATATATTTTTATCATATTCTCTCTCTTATTATCTATCAAAAGTATTTCAACCAAAATGTTCTAAAATTATTAAATTAATTAAAATAATAGCTTCTCACTAAGTAACCTTCTTTATTATGTCGAATTTGCTTGTTTGTCTTCTAGTTTCCATAGCAACTAAAAAAATAAGCATTTGGTTTTATGCGACAATTTTTAGAGTAAAAATAATCGGAAAAGAATTATAACCGGAAAAGTAGGCAAGATATATCGAAACTTTTTTTCCAAAATCGTCTTTATTTTCCTTAGGGAATCAAAATATGAAATAAAAATTGGGGCGTTCAATTTTAAATAACGAAGTTGATGGATACTTCCGGTATAACCGGAAGTTGGCGAGCACGCCAATACATAAATAATGTAGATCGTATCCTAAAAGTGGATCATGCGAAGTTTCAGAACATTGTAATTTCTTGTTTCTATAATAATTTACTAGGCCACTTAACTTGGGCGCCCCTGTATAAAAAACATCACTGCGATTATAAAAAATGCACTAATTTTTGTGACTTAGGGATATTGGGTATGTTCCGAAATTTATTAGATTTACTACTGCATTCCCCAAATTGGCACCCAAAAAATACTTTTTTTAATTATACATTGCAATCGATCATAAAAGTAGTGTGCCCTTGACTACGACAAAAACATTGTGCCGAGTCATCGATGGCACAGCAGTTGAACTTGATAACTATTTAAATTATACATATAGCATGTGACAACCCATTTTAAAGCTTATTTAAATCAGTATCCAAATTAATAATTATTTTTGGTTTTTAGTTGCTATGCTTACCTTAATTTCGTATGAAAATATGCTTAAGCGAATTATTATTTATGGTGGGACTTTTATGGATTTATGACTGAAAGCAAATCACAATCGGGGAGAAAATTTTTGCCAAAAATTAAAAATAAAAAAATTTAACTTTCTTTTGCAATTTGAAAAAGTATAGGATTTCAGTCGTTTTCAGTTCAGAAATTCAAATTTTGTAATAAAAAAAAAACTAGTGTCTTTTTGGATTGCCCAGTTTAAAAATCGAAGAAGGAAGGGTGCCACTTTAATAATCGTACTGTAAATTATTAAACAATTAATGTTTATAAAAAAGTACATAGAGGCAATGCTGCATATTTTTATTTTGTGGGAACAAAAAACATCAAAATGAAAATGAAAATGCAATTGAAACGAAAACAAATTAACGATAAAAACTAATAAACTTGCTCATTTGATTAGTCTGCGACACCATTGGCATCATTGAAAATGTTTTATTTTTCTGAAATTATTTAAACTTCACTAATAAATTCCATTGCCACTTATGCTTATACCTACGAATTTAAGTTTAGCGCTTTGTCTTAGCTTTCCAACTTTCGATGATGAGAAGCCTCCTCTAAAGTCTATCTGAAAATGATTAATAACAAACCAAATTGAAAACTAATTGAACAGTATCGTATAGCATCAAGAAATATCAAATGGATATTTACAAATTCAGCAACACTGTCCTCCAATTCCATTACTTCATAACAATCACATCCAGTTATAGGCACAATCATCAACTTTGTCACTACACCCATGTTGGTTAACGAACCAAGCTGAGTGTCCTCGAAGATATTAGGACCGTAATCATCCAAACTCATAGCGGAATTGACTTGTGTGCACCGTGTTTGCCTCGGGTTTAAGGCAGTCTTTCTCAAGCTGTGCAAAACTAATTTTACCACTGATCTTGGTATGTAGCAAGGCGCCACATAAATCTTATTTTCGTAGTAGTCCCTAACAATTCCGTCCAAAAGAATAATATCATCAATTTGATCGATGAAGTGAAATACTTTGTACGATTCCAAATTCGGGACGAATGCTTTTTCCACCTTTACACGCAAATCGTGTCTGGTTAGGGACTCGTATTTCGGACAAGACATTAGGATTGCCGTCACTAGATTGAAACAGGAAGCTTTCCACATTTGCGACCGAATTCTGAAACGGATTTGTGAAATTTTGTAAAAAAAAAAAATATATGAATATTTTGGCAGAATATCAATGCGAAAAGAAAATGTTACTCTAAAACAATACTAACCCACCAACTGGATCGTCATTAAACAATTCAACCACTTCAAGGTGGGTTGTCGAAATGAACAAAATTTTAGCATCGTTAATGCACTGAATGCGGCAATCGAATGGACGACCCGTCAAATGGCACATTTCACCAAAACTGTTGCCGGTCACAAAAATATCGGTGACTGGTGAAAAAAATTTACTGGTCTCAACGTACTCTATAACAGGAAGTACTCCATTTTCCAATAGATTGGTAATCATTTCTTCCCGCGGATTATATCCCAATTTTACAGCACCTGACAGGAAAATTTGTTTTAGAAATTCAAACTAAGGGAATGTTTAATCAAATTTAAACCAGATAAAATAACGTAAACTCCATCCAATAAATGACCCTCTTCACAAATAACTTGTCCATCTTTGAAGACTTTGACGGATGAGTTACTAAGCAAATACTCCACAATGGAACCCTCCTCTCTGATAATCATCCATGGAATATTGCTGAATATTTCCGAAATGGTTGTTGTGGCTCTTTTGCCAACGCTTTTCCCGCGTTTCTCGCAATTGCGCAAAGATTTGGCCACTCTTTCATAATCGTTATCCTCAACGAAGCCAGTGGTTCGTAAACCGTCCAATGTCAACATCATCATTTTGATGGTGGCATTGAGAATAAGTTTCGTTTTGACTTGTCTGGCAATCCACGGTTTATTCAGTTGGATATCGAAAATGATTTCGTTGAGCAATTGCCGGTCTTTGTTGATCCAAGTGAGACAATCCTGTTTGAGTTCATCGTTTTCAACAATGATGGAATTAATCGCCATTTCAACTTCATCATAACTCTCTTTGATTGCTGCGGTAATTTCATAACCACTAGCCATATGATTGTCGCTTACATCTTGCAGTGTTGTTAACAGTAATGGAATCTGTCCTTTTATCATCAAAAATATCTGCATAAATCTAATGAAACGCAGAAATCTATACAGTGACCAGAAATTGTCGTCACATGTTATGCTAATAATTGCGCAAATTATGGTGTCTGTTATGGCCAATAATGTGAGAAAAAATTCCAAACAATGCCATGAAGAGCTAAAGAACAGATAAATTCCTTCAGATACATATATCCAACTGTAGGCGAACATTGTAAGGAACAAATGAGCAATGAAACAAATTGTGAAGAGATCGTTGATGCGCATACAGATAAAAAAACCCATGTCTCCCAAGTGGCAAACAGTTTTGGCGAAAATTTGGGGAACCAACATTGCGGTAGAAAAAAAGATAATCACATAGAACACCACAATGTAGAATTTTGAGCGCACAATTTTGTAACATATAGCTCTGGAATGTGACCGGGGGATTCGAATGTCTTCCACTTTGAAAGAGAACAGTTTGTAATACCATCTATGGATCAATTCGGGCAGGAACTAAAAACATAATAATGTTTTTCAAAAATTCTTGGGAGTCTAAAAGTATTTTGGAAAAAGAATCGAAATAATTACACTGGTTTTGAAGAAGATTTTGAGGACTTCTGGCTTCAGGGTAGAACCACTCGTGTAACCTTCCACAATGGTCAGAATAATTTTCAGTGTATCGCGTGATATATTGCCATTCTGGTGCTGTCTTATTATAACGGTGCGCATTTGATTTTTGATTCTCCGCATGGCTTCTCTGTTAATTTCATTTAATTATAAAAACTTAAAAAACACAGCGGGATAACAAAAACTTACTTCTTCATATCTAAAATATCCTTACTGGAGAGCTGAGCAACAATTTCCTTTGCACAATCAGGACAAGTGGCCTTTCTGGGAGTAAACCGCGTCAAATGTTCCAATCCAAATTCATTATCTTTACTCCCTATATCAATTGTAGTATTTTTAGTAATGTAATCCCACCGGGTGTCCGTCATAATGCTCATCATTCTCCACATGTAAATATACTTGTCCTTCAGCAAAGTTATATGCGACAAACAATGCGACATATTGATGAATTGATTAAGAGAATACCTCTTTATGTAATTAGACTTCAAAATATACTTCAATACAACACAGTGCAACAAATATGTTATGAAAATAATGATGCCCAAATGCGGAAGTAATACTTTTCCGTATTCACGCAGATCCGGATCGTAGAATATAATCAGTGCTTGAATTATATTAAAATTACTTATAATGACGCACCAGCAATGTATCATAATGTTTTCGAATTTCAAAGATGAAGTAAGCAAAAGTTGGAATGGCGATACTAGCAAGATGCAAACTGTTCTGCTGATTATCAGACTGCAATAGCCAAAAACACAATACCTGATGTTTAATTCGCAGCGGCTTATTATGAGCAGAAGTATGAGATAAAGACAAAAAGTGTACACCAACATATCAACGGCCCAGTCCGCGTATTTGATAAACATCACTATGATGTCTGATGTATCATCCGAGAATTGATTTTTTGACCGGAAAAGTGACAGTCCTATCATTAACACTGCAGTTTCCGGCGAGCAGTAGCATAATTTCGCCATTGCGTGCGTTATTACCATCGTCGTTATAATGATGACGAAGCAGCTTTTGGGGTCATCATTAGTTATCCCTACGGTGAAGACCATCAATGATCCAATCACGTAACCCAATAGTACTCCTCCGCATATCATCAATACGAAGATACCAATCAGAACCCACCAACTGGGTGCCACTTCCGCATTCTTGAAGCGTGTCAATAGATTCATAACCGTCATGGTCCCAATCAGCACACCCACGGATTCGCCTCTAAGGAGCAATTTTACAGTGGAGTATTTCTCTTCCTTCATTAAGGATATTATATTATCCGGGTGACTGGTACAAAAAACTATTCCGTAAATGAAACATCCGAAAAGTGACCAATCAAATTTCAGGAAAGTGTTTGTAAGGTATCCGTGCAATAAAGGCATAACTGAGGTCATGATAATGGTAAGGATAATAGTAAACGGTGTTACCTTCATAAAATTGTCCTTCTCGCATTTGAATGTAGCCCTTGTGATATAAAGTGGTGCAAGAAAGGTGATTAAATGTTCTGGGGCGAAATCAATATTGAAACTTGGTAAAAATCTACCAGCGTTTATCCTTGCGGTAGACCAAACAAGGCAACTTGTTGCAATTGTTGTTATGAATATTATCAACTTAAACGGAAGCACTTGAAGCAATCTTCTTGCGGGAAAACTCACACCAATTATGATTACGAGAACAAAGACCATAACGAAATCGGAATCTTCATTGTCTCTATATCCAGTTTGAGTCTCAACCATTCCTTTTCACGATTTTTCTCTGTTAGTGAGTTTGTCCAATGCACTCACTAATTAAGTGAAGGCATTCAGTGCTTGAGTATATGTTATTGGTGATTGTCCAAATATAGACAGATAGACAGGCAGTCGTGGCATTTGTTTTGGCATTGATATCATGGCAAACTTATTTGCTCTGCTATACTGCTTATTTGAATACAGGGTGTTTCACGAGAGCGGGAGGGCATCGATATATGGGGAACTAAAAAGCGAACCTAAGTTTTTTTTTACATTTTTAATTTAGGCAAATGCTTCTTTCTTGGAAAATATTTTCCACTTTATGTTATTTCCGGTTATACCGGAAATGGCAACTTACTTCATTTTTTTAAATGGAACACCCCAGTTTTTAATTCATATTTTGATTCCTTAATAAAAATAAAGAAGATTTGGTAAAAAAAGTTTATTCTTACTTGGTCTACTTTTCAAGTTAAAGCTGACTTTCGGTTATTTTTGTAAAAATTAGTGTCTCACGAAAAAATTCATATCATTTGCAATTACAACAATAATTAAAGAATTCTTTTTAATAATTATTACTGAAAAGTGTACGCATACATTAAGTTAAAAAAAAATATTTTTTTATGGTACAAGGTGGTCGAGAAAAATTCTGAAAAAATGACATTTTAAAATTAAAATAACTTCATTTTTTCAAATGGAACTATACATTTTTTATTCTGTTTTAATATTCAGCATCAAAAGACCTTTAAGAAAAGTTATATTTGATAATCATTCGGTGAAT
>JASKGO010007346.1:0-51770 GCA_030556065.1 Holobus sp. GC000080 | reverse complement strand
ATAGTGTGAACACTAACCATATATATGGTTGCCATATATATGGCAAACTGCCATACAGTCTGAACAAAGCTTAAGTCCAAATTCTTTTGTTAATAACTCACAAAATATTAAACTTATGGCAGGTTTGCAGCTTTCTAACATAACCTTGCATCATTCGGAGTAATTTAAGCAATTTCGCAGCCATCTAGATTGATTTTTAAAAATCGATTTTTTTGCAACTAAAAAAATTAAAATTACATTTTTAAACTCAGAATTACTCCTAGAATCCAAAAAAGTGAAAAAACTACGGGGTTTCCATTTGAAAATCAAAAGTTAGGGTCATTTCCGGTGAAACCGGAAGTGATGTAAAAATATCAACTATCCAATCTAATTGGAAATATTGCCTTATGTAAGTATACCAAATTTGGTATATAATGGTTGGTAAATAAAGAAATGGCAGGGGTGGTAGTAAAACTTGTGTCACCCTGAAGAAGGGCGTGATGCACCCAAATGGGACTCCAAATTGAAGGACACCATAAAAGTTAGGATGCGACACGCCCAAATGGAGCTGCAAAGAGACGGATACCATATGTAAGAGCACGAAGAGCCAAAGTGAGCCCGTCAAAAGACGGGCTTCATCAGTGTGCGAAGAGCATAAATGGAGCTCTAAAGAGACGGACACCATTAATAAGGGCGCGAAACGTTCGAATGGAGCTCCGAAGAGGTGGGCACTTTAATAAAAGGGCGGAAAGCGTCTGAAAGGAACTTCAAAGGAACGGACACCATAACAGTAAGGGCGACAAGCCCACAATTGGAGCTTTAATGAGCGGGCTCTATAAAAGTAAGGGCGCGAAGCGCATAAATGGGACTCCAATGAGGGAGGCTTCATACAAGTAAGTGCACGATGCGCCCTAATGGAGCCCCATAGAGACAGATACAATAAGTAAGTGCGCGAAGCGCCCAAATTGGACTTCAAAGAGGCGGGCTTCATACATGTAAGGATGCGAAGCGCCCAAATGGAACTCCAAAGAGACGGATACCATTGGTAAGGGCCCGAGGGCGCCAAATGGGACTACAAAGTGACGGACTTCATATCAAATGGGCGTGAATCACCTAAATGGAGCTCCAAAGATACGGACACCTTAAGTAAGTGCGCGAAGCGCTCAAATGGTACTCCAAAGTGATGGACACCATTAAAGTAAGGGCACGAGGCACAAAAAAGGAGCTCTAAAAAAACGGATTTTGTAAGTAAGGGCATGAAGCGTCCAAATGGGACTCAAAAGATATGAACTTCATAAAATTATGAGCGCGAAGCGCCCCAAAGGGGCTCCAAAGAGGCAGGCTTTATAAAAGTAAGTGCGCTAAGCGCCCAAAAGGGAGTCCTATGAGATGCAAACCATAAAATTCAGGGTGCAAAGCGCTCTACTGTAGCCCTAAAGTGATGGACACTATTAGGAAGATCGCGAAGAGCCCAAATGGAGCTTCAAAAAGATGGTCACCATAAAGGGAAGGGCGCGAGGCGCACAAATGGGACTTCATAAGTTTTATTTGATAGGTTTACCATGAACATTTGACGATGATGATGATGATACGTACTTCTTCTTATTCTATAGAAGTTTTACTAGCCTCTTTTTTTAGTTTGACCCCCGTTCTAGGGGAATGGAGGGAGAATATGGAGTGTGGGGGAGAACGAAAGTCGGAAGTATATTAAAAAGTAGACTTAATAAAAACAAAAATTGTTTTACAGATTATTTTTATTTTTAAAAACAATTCGAAATGTAAAAAGAAAATTTAGAATGGTCCATTTAAAATATCAATGTTGATATCCAGCATAACCGGAAGTTGACAAATGCTGAAAATATTTTAAGTGGTAGGGCTTTTCGAATAATTATGATAGTAATAACAAAAAAAATTGTATGTGCTATGGTTCCTTAAATATAGGTAACCGGTCATTTTAACAAAACCCCTTGATGTAGACACAAGAAAAAAATTAATTGCTTTGCACAAAAATCTCTCGAATCTGCTGCGTTAACCATTCCACACCTTCTTGTAATCCTTCTCCAGACAAAGCATTACTGGCTGATATATGCCATGGTTTGTCCATTATTTTATCCAAGCCGAGCCCGGCAGCTATTTTGACACTGCTGAGGGCATCCTTGCAGTCCATTTTGTTAGCGTAGAACAGAATGGGTACTTTTCGATTACAAATGTCGGGATGTTGTAACATAGTTTCGAGTTCATCTTTCACAACCACCAGTCTCAGCCGATCGCTGCTGTCAACCACGAAAATGATGCCGTGACAGTCTCTGTAGTAATGTTCCCACAAATCTCTGTACCGACCATGACCGGACATATCAAAAGCTGTGAAACTTAGGTTTTGATCTTCAAACATAAAAGCAAAACAAAAACCATGAATTATTGATGACCACTGATAATGTAATTGATGACTCACTTTGAAATTTTTCAACATTGAAGCCCACAGTGGGCACGATTTCTTCGCTTTTTTCGTCATCTACTTTAAAGTGATTAATCACAGTTGATTTGCCGCTATTATTTAAGCCGATCACTAATACATTCACTTCTTTTTTTTTAATTCCTAATATCAAAGCCAACTTCTGAAATAAACCCATCGCATCTTTTGTTTGTATTGAACATTGTTTGATTGTTTGTGACAAGCAACGCTTTTTGACTGCAAAAAATTATCAACAAGTCGTTGGTTTACAGGGATCAATGGGTATTTTTTTCACTGATTCTTTTTTTAAATTTAAGGTTTGATTATACCAAAAGAGCCCTTGGGTCATCGTTTCAAATTTTTTAGTTTTGACGATTTTTTTGTTTGTGCGCTCTTGGAGACGCAATAGATTCCTTTAAAAGTATATAACTAAAACAAATAAACATTTCCATTTACTTATAATAATTATATTAAATTATTAATGAAATGCTGCAAAAGAAACAGGGCCATTTTTGGAAATTTTGATTTTTTTTAGCGGAATTGTAGATTTCTGTAAAGTTTTAAATTCCAGCGGCCGCTGTGGCAGTGGTGTGGCGTAACATAACCTAGACAGACAGTGATTCTTTAATTCTATCCATCTCGTTTTAACTTACGCCGAAATTAGTTCTTCACAAATAAGCCGTACGTTCTAGAATTCGCAATTATATTATTACAAGAAGTACCCGTACCATTTCCGAAACTAACACATATTAGAAGCTGTAATTTAATTAAAAAATGAGCGAAATTGTGAGCAACACGGAAGAAACTCCGCAAGAAACTACAGCTCCAGAAAAAGAAGAAATAGTCCCCAAAGAACAAGAAGATTCCACTGAGGTAGTGCCCTAAGTATTTGCAAAAAGTTCTTAGCAATTAATTTGGGTTACTAGCATTATTTGTTAGTGCAGAACTAATTTAATTTGTTAATTTTCTAGGCTGGAACACCCAGTGAAGTGAAGGATGTTGAAGTGATTGAATCAGAAGTCATTGAAACTGAAATAACAAAGAAGACTTCTACCAATCCTTCTGAATATGATAGTGCTGATAGTTTCAGTGATGCTGAGGATGCTCCTGGTGATGAATCCAAATCAAAAAGGTCCAATGAGGCTGGCCAGAGTGATGAAAGTGAAAATGACAGCAGTGTGATATTGGAACGTGAAGAGGGAGATGGCCAGGAGAGTGTTCAGTCCAAAAAAGTGGATGACGATGAGGACAAGAAAAATCCTCAGTATATTCCTAAAAGGGGAACATTCTATGAACATGATGATAGGACAGCTGATGATGTGTAAGTTCTATAAATAGTTTTAAAGCTTGCTGTAAATGTGTAAACAATTGAATTGCTTGTTTGTTTAATGTTTGTATCTGCACTTTTAGAGAGGAAACCAAAACTGAAGAGGTTGAAAATGACGTTGAAAAGGAGGCAAAGAAGAAAATATGGACAAACAAAAAGGAGAAATGGAGTCATGATAAGTTCAATGACAATGATCAGGCTCCAAAGAGTAAACAAGAATTGATTGCAATTTATGGGTATGATATAAGAAATGAGGATGGCCCTCCTAGAGCAAGAAGGCGTCGGCGTTATGGGTAAGAAACTGCATTTTTTCCGCATAAAAATAAAATAAAGCGTTTTTGTTAGCAAATAACAATTCATGTTAACATTTGCAGACGCGGTCCGAATAAATACACTCGTAACTGGGAGGATGAGGATGCTTACAACAAAGCCCCGTTAGTCACAAAGAAAATTGTGAAGAAAACCATTAGAAACAGTAAGAACAAATTGGAAAATGCTCAACTGGATGACGAAGAAGTCGTTGATAGAGGTGATAGCGGTAGCATTCATAAAGACAACTATGAAAATACTACCAATTTCGAAAGGTAACTGCTAAATTTTCTTACTAATTTTACATAAAAAAGTTCTTAGCCATAGTAAACCATCTCTTTATATCTTTAAATTCTTGAGATACTGAATATAACAAATTTTGGTATTGCTCTACATTTCCTAGCTTACGGAACGTACAAAATTAAACTCATAGTAAAATGTAGCTTTGTAAAATGATTTTTTTTTAATTTTTAACCATAAAAAGAAAGAAATAATCGTTATGCCTGAAAATAGTTTCTGTTATGAATGTTGATGAAAAATTGCTTTTGTAAATTTTTCAAATTTTGGAAATCAATTTTTCGTTCTTATGGTGCTTCGAAAAGGGGCGGGCTGAAGAAGAAGATGAAGGCTGATCGGCCCAGTGTGGGCGACGGTTTTTTTGTTGTCCAACCATATTTTTCTGGGTTTTTCTATATTTTATATTTGAGCACCGCTCTTACAAATTTATTTCGAGTAACTTTTCTTTTTAATTTCTCGTACAAAAAGCTTAAAAAATCACCAATCTATTTATTTTAGAATTCGAGTTGCGATTTTTTTATGTTCCGCTAAGCTGAAATTCAAGGTATCACAGAAATTTGTTAAATTCAGTATTTCGAGAACTCACCGAATTACTGAGATGATTTTGGTTGAAAAATAAAACGCTTTTGATGGCTTCATATGAAAAAGGAAAAACAAATTCAGCTTATTTTGAGAAATTAATAATTATAAGGTCAAGTCTGCAAAAGTCAAAAACTGAGTGTCCTTAGATTTTTGTTTGAAGCACTGTGTATTAACTTTTAGTTACAAAAATTATTATTCTGTGGATAAAAATATTGACTATTTGTTTTCTAATGTAAAAATTTACAATAGCAATTCAAGGGAAAGGGATAGACGCCAGATAGATCGACCATCGGCACCTCCGTCGATCCAACAAAGGCCACGAGATTTCTTTCCAAGGTCAAACTTTGCGAACGGAGACAGAGTCAACAGTAATAAAACAGGAAGAGTGGGTACCGGACGGATAGTGAAACCGAGCAGGGAAATTAAGGACACCGACTACAAAGGATTTACAAAGACCCGGAACTATTCGAAGAATACCGGAAAAGTGCCTAGTAGAAGCAACCCCGTTAAAACCGGCATGGAGCATTTGGAGCGCGAAATGGACAATTTCCATCTGAGCGAGCCGCCCTTAATTAAGGGTAAACAAAGTGGACGACCGCCCAGGTTGCAAACTGAACCGAAGGGCTCGTCCAAAAGGTACAGTTCTATTCGACAACGTACGCTGCCCGATACAGTAGCGCCTGCACCGTTTAACCAACAACATCCGCAGCAGCAACAACAACAACCACCTCAACAACAGCCGCAACAGCATAGTTATTATCCGAACGAATTCCCGCCGCAACAGAATCCGGCTGCAGCTAATCAAACGGCCCCGGCGCCACCGCAACCGCCCATGATTCAGACCATGCCCACGCAAATGGCGGCCATACCGCCACCACCGATACCTGCAATCCCGGCACAGGTGCCGGTCACTTCGACACCCCTGCCGCCGCAGTATCCGTTTGCACAAGCGCCACCAGCGTTTCTGCAACCGGCTCCCCCACCTTTCTTACCGCAGCAAACACCGCCGCCGCTTTTGAACTATGTGCAAGGGCAGCCGTTCGCTTCACCACAGGCACCCTTCCAAGGATATCAACAACCATTTAATCCTGTTGTAAGTATACTGTGGGATTGATTGACCCCCACCGTTAAAATATTTTTAACTTTTAAATTAGAAGATGGAAATTCAAATTTTTATTATGGCATTTATGGCATGAGTTGCGGTGTTTATTAATTTATTTTAATTTTTTCAAGATGGTTGCCTTCCCGGTTATACCGGATATTGTTGGCAACGTTGGCCATTTTTAAAGACACCTTTTTTATTTTACTTTTACACATAGTTTTGATACACTTTTTACTTTTATATCTTTATTATTTTCTTTGGGATATTAATTTTTTATTGTCAAAATCGAAAATTTTTATGAATTGCAATAGTTTTCAACACAATAAATCTAAGTCGTTCATTTATCTCATACATGTAATTTTAGAACCTTTTAAAAGCGCTAAATTGGCAGAGTAATATTAGATAGCATTAAAAATAATTTTCAAAAAATGGGAATTTAAAATTAATGAAAATTTACTTTTTTTTTTCAAATGGAATGGTATATTTTTAATTTTTGTTTTTTATAGATTGAGAAATTAATATTACAGTAGAAAGAATGTACTATACCTAAACTTAATAGATTTTGAACAAATTAATTTCCAAAAAAGTTGCTTATAAAGTATGGCTTATACAGGGTTGTTCATGTAGAACAAGGGGGAACAGATTTTGTAGAAAATTGGAAAAACCGGAAAACACTCTTGAAAATAACGTAAAACAGCATGGATAAAATACTGTGATGAATTTAAGTTAATAATATTCTTCCTTTTGTAAAATTTTTAATAACATAATTAATTTGTATTTAATAAATTGCAGAGTCAGTCAGCGGAGATTTTCCAGCCGCCAGGTGGTATAACGTACTATTCGACACAGGATCAAAGGACAGCGCCCAGACCTACCATACCGAAACGTCCGAAGGCGGCCATACCAATCGTGCCGCCGCCGGTATTCGAACAAAGAGGCCGCGGGCGCTCCTTGGCGGCTGAGAATAGTGGCAGTCCGATGGCGCCGGGCGAAATGAAATTGTCGGACGACAATAATAGTACTACACATTTGTCGAATCAGTTTGACGATGCTGCTGCCGCCGCTGTTCAACCTTGATATTGGTAAAAAAATTGTCGGTTCGTTTTAAATAAGTATAAGTATACTCAAAATCGGATTACGTATTGGTAAGAATATTTTATTTTATTATGTTTTGATGTCTATTTGTTTTAAAAAAGTTTTTTTAGTTTTGATTTTTCTTCATTATACATGGTATTACAATATCTAGTACCATTAATCGATATATTTTAATTTAGCTTAGTCTATTTTTTTTTTTCGTTTAATTTATTATTTTAATTTATATAAATGAAAAGTTGTTAAAATCCCAATTAATGATATGAAGTATTTGGGATTGGAATTTGATTTTACAATTTGGTGTTTCTATGGATTGGAAATATACATTGCATCCATTGCAGGCGGAAATTTATGATTTTCAATTTTAATATTATTGATTTATTTAACAGTTAAGGATAAATTGGCTTTGATTTTTGACTAAAGTTAATTCCTCTTTAAATTTTCTGTATAAAAATGAATATAAAAAAAAAAGAATTAATAATTATTAAAATATTGCTTTTTAAAATTAATATTCAAGATTATTAAATTATTTAATGATAAATTAATTTATTCTGCAAGAAAGTTATAACAGAAAACGCTGGTAAATTATTGGAGAAAAAATTTTAGTTTTTATATAAAAAAAAAACTTATTTGGTATACACATAATTTATTATACATTTAATATTATATTTGTATATGATTACATCAGTAATAAACCATTGGCAATATAATTTGTTTTCCTCTCCATCCCGGACCCAAAATACGGATATGGCCGCGTTGTTCGAGAACTACCTACCGCCAATTGAACTTTTTATTCGACCTTATGGAATTAAATGGATAATTAAAATTTATTTTTTTCCTTCTTTTCTTTATAATTTTCCACTTAAATTCCAAATTTAAGCAAATGCTTACTTTTAGACAATATTTTCAATTTCGTGTTACTTCCGGTTATACCGGAAGTTGCTACTCACGTCGTTTGTTTAAATGGAGAACCTTAATTTTTAATTCATATTTACATTTCTTAATAAAAAATTAAGATTATTTTGTGGATTGTTTTTTTTTTCTATTGCCTCTCTTCACCGAGATTACATAACCTCGGCTCGGCGTTTTGCGTTTGAAAAGCTATCGGCCAATCAGAACGCTCTTTTGTCACAATGCACCAATAGGGTGCCAGTGGATATTTATCTCCACCGTGGAGATTTTAAGAGAGTCAAAAATAGGGCTCTCGGGCTAAAAAATTGTATACGTCACTCGGCCTGGAAGTTGAAGGCACTGCCATGTGTGATATAAGGCTCCGCGTCCGGTCTTAAATCAAACATCTGCCAAAACCCATATTCCCTGTTTTTCATATAAATATATGGCAGTATGCAACTAAACAACTTTTTTTTTAATTTTTAAATTTCGCGCCACGTGTTCTGTTGATTTGTAGTGCAAAATTTGAGGCGGCGATATTTTTGCTTTTTAAAATTTCATTTATTTTAATATCGTAAAATCGTAAAACACAACTAATAATAATATAGTTATTTATGGATCGTATCGTAAATATCAGTGCGTCTTTGTTGGCCAATGGGAATCTGTTGGCGCACCTTATCACATTCCGACATATCAATCTCGCTAATCACTACTTCTTCTTTATGGCCTGCTTGTGCAATTACTTTGCCCCATGGATTTGTTACTTGAGAGTGACCCCAGGCAATGTATCCCTGCTCGCCTCGTGCGGGACTGATCGACATAACGTATAGTTGATTGTCCAAAGCGCGGCCCCTCTGGAGCAATTCCCAATGCAAAGGGCCAGTGGTCATATTGAACGCTCCTGGATAAACCAAAATTTTGCATCCTTGCAATCTGTACAGTTTAGCCAACTCTTCGAATCTTAAATCGTAACAAATGCCCAGTCCCACTTTGTTTCCATTAAAATCAAAAGTACATAGGTCATTTCCGGCGCTCAAAATATCGGATTCTTTAAAAGTGATTCCGTTCGGTATATCGATGTCAAATAGATGCAGTTTTCTGAATTTTCCTACCAAGTTTCCACTTGGATTCCAAACCGTGCACGTATTATAGTATTTGTTGTTTTCCAGTTCCGGAAATGTACCACCAATTAAAAACACTCCATTTTCTTGGGCTGCTTTTGAAAGCATTTTACAAGTGGGTCCTTCTAAATTTTCGGCATATTGCTTGAAAAAACTTGTCCCATATGGTGAATTAAAACATTCTGGCAGAGCCACCAAAGAAGCTCCACCCTCTTTGGCTTGTTTTATAAGCTGACTAGCATGTTCCAGGTTTTCGTTTCTGTCCTTGCCCACACCCATTTGAATTAAGGCCGCTTTAAAATTGTTTAGGGCCATTGTGCAAGTATTTCGAATGTTTTTTGAGGGCAAACAAGACTTGAGTACTTGATTCATTAGTTAACACTGAAATTGGTTTCATAAAAAAAACAAGTATTTATAACTACTGATAATGATAACAATTATATTTACCACTTAAAATCCAATGATAAACATGTAAACAAGCTGGTTTCTGCGGTTTTTTTGTATAAGTTACAAAGTTTTTCTACAGTTTTGCAGTGGTTTTGTAATTTTTTCAAAGTTTTTGGAAGGTTATGTAACAATTTAGTTTTTTGTTAAATATAAATATCAAGACTTATTATACATAAACAAACATAAGAAAATGTTAGAGAAAAAAGAAATTGAAACAAGGAAATATTACAATTTTATTGTCTATCTTTTATTTTAAAACGCATGAAGTTTTTTAATTTTGATATTCAAACTTCATCCATTTTGTACGAAACAGCTGATCGTTATTTTCCTAACCTCGAAAAACACAAACCACCATCATCAAACCATAAATCTTTCAAAAAATTAATAGATAATTTGGTATAAGATCAAGCAAAATATATTTAAATGTGAAATGAACATGTAAGTAATTAAATTATTCAATCAAATAAAATATAAACTAATTCTAATGTTTAATTTTGTTTTGCAGCAGTGAATTTTAAAAGTCGAGCAATGTTTTCTTCATTTAAGAAGCAACATATTGAATCTGAATCTATAAAGAAGTAGTCATACTATGAATTATCCTACAATTATCGACAAGAAAATAATAGTCTGCTAAATGCTTGGCATCAAAAGGATTGAAAAGCCCAATTCCATTATGGCAGAAGAACTGTCTGGTGTTACAGTGGTGATCATAATAGCATTAGGAGCCCTAACATTCTGCATGCTGTTTATATTTGCCAAAAGACAAATCATGAGATTTGCTTTGCGAAACAGAAGGGGGCCTCATGTTCCTACTGGTCACAATGCTAAGAAGGTACCCTTTGTTACTTAATTCACCTAAAATGGGCTTTTTTTGCACCCCTGATATTTAAAATGATTAAAATATGAAATATTGATTAACAAAAATTTGTTTTTCGTCCGCAAAGGTATTGAAACGAGAAATTGAACGACGAATAGAGTTAATTCCGAGAATAGTGACAGAACCGCGATTATTAGACGAAGACCCCAGATACATCGTGGCCCCCGGTCAACAAATTCCCGTCCACTATTACCGCTTCAAAGCTGTCGACACTATTAAGCTGTTGGAGCACGAAATCAAACAGCAAGACAACGGTTTGGTCAGACACCCTAGCGAAAATTTGCGTGCATATCTGCTGACCACTCTAGCGGCCACTCTGAATGGAAGTGGCCAGCGCATAATTCACCAGTACTGTGATCTCTACGAGCATGCCAGACATGACCCTTGTTACTTCGGCGAAGAGGAATATAAATCATTTTTGCGACTTCATCTCAAATTGATGGACGCGTAATTAATAAGCTATCCATTTTTAATTCCGTTTGCTTACTGATTTGTAACGCATTTCAGGGCGAAACTACTGAAGTCTACGAACAACAGCAGAAAAACGTCACCCAACAGGACACCGCAAAAGCAGCGTGCGGTGGAAAAGAACCGTAACTTGCTGGATCCGTCGCGTTTGAAGCCACTGCCAGGTCTACTAGTTGTCAATAATGACGAAGTGATGTGCGTAACCGAACGCAGCAACAGCGATTCGATCAGATCCACCAATTTGATGGTTCCTCTCGCGGACAACGAAACGTCCGTTTAATGGCAGCAGTCTTTATTTGGTCCCAAAATTGTGCAAATAGTATTTAATTCAGATCGACTTCGACGTATTTCATCCATGCGTAATTTTCGTTGAACTTTTCGTGTTTGCGCATCAACAACAGTGTTTTTTTGAAACTCTGGCTAATTATTATGCAGTTTTCACTTCGCTTGTACGTTTTGTTCGTGCTTATATCGTACAAACTTTCCAAAACCTGCAACAAAAATTCGATTGCGACTTAGCTGATAAATTACAAATTAGTTACCTGTGAAATATAAGGAGTGTAAGCTGTCTGACGGAGCAGATGATCGGCTGCGTAGGGAAAACAGTCGGTGAAATCAGATAGTTTGATGTCGCCGTTCTTGAAGACGTAGAATCCCGATGCGACAACGAAAGCGATCAGCAGTAGCGAGCAGGAGAACAGCACGTTTCGCATGTCCTGGTGTTCGGCCAGTTCCAGCTGCACTTTTACCAGCAGTTCCTTCAGCCAGCCGGGCAGAGATTTATGGGAGCTATGTTTGTGGATCACGATGAACACTTCTCCGAATAAATCTTCAAAGGTACTAAAATTTCAAAGATTTTATTTATTTATTAACTTTATTAGTGCTTTCATTTTTTGCTTTTTTATGATATTTTATTACTTTTTTTTATTAAAAACCGAATTGTTATGCTTAACCAATGTTAATTTTTTAATGAAATTTTTATCAATATGCAAACCTTAGTTTCTTTTTTTCTTAAGCCAATATGATTAATTAATACAACTTATGAAAAGGTTTTAAAGTTTAAAATTGTCATTATTTTAAATTTGATATAAAAAAAATAAAGAAATAAACAAAATTGTAAATAGGGTTTTGGTAAAATATCATTTACGATTTAAGAAAAATAACAAGTGACTACTCCTTTCTCAAAAGAGATCAGTAAAAGCGTGTAAAAGTTAAGAAAAACTGATTTTACGAAAATAAAAAATGTCTACTTACAAGTAGGGATTCTTATTTCTTAAAATGCGACAATCCACCAGACTGTCCAATAATTGAAATGGTTCTTCATCGCAAGCGGCAGCTGTAGAACATCTAATTGCCAAACAACGATACATAATTTTCGTATTGACAGTCTCAAACTGCACAGCCGAAAATTCACTTATGTATTTGGCCGGAAGGCACCCCAAAAGTTGTGTTAATTTTTGAAATTCCTACAAAAATCACATAATATTAACACAACGAAAAATGTGTTTTCCTTCTTACCTTTGAATCGTGTTCTAAATTTTCCAAAATTCCTAAGGCTACATCGGCCACAGTATTTTTATTAGCTTCCAATGCATTTTTATTGTTCAATTCATCGATAATACTTCCGAAAATAATATTTATTTCCGGTTCGCGGTCTTTTAAATTTTGAAGAGCCCAAAGAATTGTTTTCTTGAAAAACGGTTTCATAATTACCGGTTGAATACTATTGAATAAATATTCCAAGTTTTTGTAAATGTAAAACGTGCTTGGATCCTGCAAAAACAATAAGTAAAAAATAAATATAGTACTTTCCAAAAGTTCATTCTCAAGTTTTTGGTTTTTGCAGAACTCCTTATTTGGCTATCAAAAATTCCTTTTCTTTTTAAAGCTTAATTAGAAAAATAAATAAAATCATCATAATTTGAAAAAGTATAAAAACAGTTCTGCAAAAAAACCCAAGTCCCTAAACTTTTGTAAGCTACTTTTATAAGTAACATAAATTAAAAAAAATTGGCATTACTAAAGGAGTTTTCTCTGTAATTGAAGCAATGCGATTCTCTATAATGTTTCTTGCAGAATTCGAAACACTGGATTGTCTACTGGCAATATTCAAACAGTACTCTTGCATTCCCTCGACATCTTTCAGTGTCTGCAAGAAAGTCCAATCCATGGCGGGCGTCGGTTTACCGTAATTGTAACTTAGAATTCTTAAAGCTTCCAGATATACTTCGCGATCCACTTGCTGCCTATTGCTGCTGTTTTTCTTGACGAATTTAGCAACGGCAGACAAAATGTTATCTCTAGGTAAGTGCATGTAGAGTGGTTCTTGATTTCCTTCAGATTCCAATACGTTGCGCTTGTAAGACTTCATATACTTGTTGATGAATTCAATCAGCATATTAGCTGCTGCTTTCAGGCCTTTTTTATTAGCGTGGAGAAGCAAATTTACCCAACAGGCACCTATTTTTTTAATGTTAATAAAAGTTTATTTAAAATTCATGGTAAAAAAATACCTGCAATGCATCCATGAATGCTTTCATCATTGCTTATTTTCACATAAGTTGCTGGAAAATTAATTGCCAATTTTTCCATGGAAAATCCACTGAGTGCTTTGTATGCAGCCTCGTAAATTTCAGTTTCGGTATCGCTGAGTGTGTAATTCCATAGCTTTTGTAAGCACATTTCGATTATTTGCTCGTATTTTGCATCTTGTTCCATGCCAGGATAATGTGCCATTAGTCCGAAAATTCCACATAGTCTTAATGAAAAATGATTTAAGTTTTATACAGGGTGTTTATAACTAATTGGTTTTGTATGGCTTATTTCTTTAATATTGGAGGTAGAGAATCAGTTAGATGAGCAGAGGTCCGCAGAATTTCTTGCGCAACATATAGGGTGACAACGGATTTAGACGCACCTATTTCATTTTTTTATTTACCAACCGATTTTTATAAAAATTGGTCCCCTTATATAAGACAATATTTCTGATTCATTGACATAAATTTCAAATTTTTACCACTTCCGGTTTAACCGGAAATGTCCCCAATTTTCGAATTTTAAATGGCAACCCCTAATTTTTTTCACTTTTTTGGATTCTAGGGGCAATTCTGAGTTCAAAATTATAACTTTTATTAATTTTTATTTTTTTAGTGGCAAAAAAAAAAAAGATTTTTAAAATTCAATCTAGGAGTCTGCGAAATAGCTTAAATTACTCGTAATAGCCTAAGGTTATGTTTGAAAGTCACAGCCTCCTTATGAATACCTTATTTTCGAAGTTATTGTTGAAAGAAGCATGGGCTAATGGTTTTTCCGCCATAACTCAATTTTTTCAAATGGCACCACCCACAGGCACCCAGACTTTTTTGTTCCCCTTCAAATAAAAAATCGATTGGTACCATTCATGCCATATTTGCTAGCAGCAATTTTAATAAATTAGTTATTGAATTATGAATGTTAATTATGAATTTCAATAATTAATTTATTAAAAGATGAATTATAACGTTGTTATGCTATTATGCTTATCACTGTGATTAATTATGATTAACATTATTGTTATTATTTATGTTCAATGTACATTTTTAAATATATTCTATTCTATTCTAACTTAATGTGTCCGTACACATTTCAGTGATAATTATTTATTTAAATAGTAATTGCAAAATATATTAATTTTTTCGTGAGACAATTTTTACAAAAATAACCGGAAGTCGGCTTTATCTTGAAAAGTAGACCCAATAAGGAAAACTTTTTATTACAAAATCCTCTTTATTTTTTAAAAAGAATCGAAATATGAAATGAAAATTGGGGTGTCGCATTTAAAATATCATAGTTGATTTCAACTATGGTATAACCGGAAGTGGTAAAGTGTTGAAAATGTTTTAATTAAGCAGGGCCTTGGGGGTAATTATGATATCAAAAACAAAAATTGCTCTAGTTGAAATGGTTCTCCCAAAACAGTTAACCGGTCAATTAAAAAAAAAACACCCTGTAGAGTGACCATGAAATTCTGCACACCTCTTGGCTATTTCTCCAATATTAACAAAGTTAGCCATAAAAAACAAATCAAATAAAATTATTTTTATAAAACTTACCCTTTGGTCACCTGAACCCTAGAATCGTCTTTAAATTTGTGCTCCAAATTACTTATGGTAGATATTAAATCCAAGATGTCGTATTCGCATAAATATTTTAATCCTTCGAAAGCGAATGTAATAATTTGGGTGTCGCCTTTTTCAATGTTAAGAACATTGGACAAGAAAGCGGTTAACTCAGTACCATAACTTTCCAAGTTTATGCTATTTAAAAAAAATATTGTTTTAATTTTACATTAGTTTCCTAAACATTTTCCCAGTTTTACTTACTTTTTTCTGATAAGTTCCCTGACTACAAATGTCTTTGCCAGTAGAATCTCCTTGTTGGCGTCATCAGTGGCTCTAACCAAAATTTCTTGCAAGTAGGGAAAATTTCTCTTTTCCATGAGCACAAAATCGTAGAAAAGAGAAACAGCAAATGCTTGCATATCTTCTGATTTTCTACTCAAAGCTCTGATGGTCGAAATAATTGACACCAAGTTTTCCTTTAGTGCGCCCAATTGAGGCAGCGTTCGAAATAATGTCATAATGGTTCTCGGTTCAAAACAAATGGTAATTTTAGCCAAAATCACAGGTAAAACTCTTGTCGTCAATTTAAGGTTTACCTCGCAACATTTCAATAACAATTTCAAAGTGCTTTCAACAAATAAAGTTGTTTCGTAGAAAAATCCCAATAGTGGCGTAAATATTTTCAGCAAAATTCCGGAAGGTGTTTCCAAGAGTTCCTCAAGGAAATCCTCAGTAATGTCATTGTTGGCAAACCATGAATATAAATACAATGTTTGGTTTAAACAAATATTTGGCTTAGTTTTATGGCCATTGTTATTGTATTTTGGTGACATTAACAATATTTGGTCTAACTTTTTTTCCGTGACTGTGTTCACATGGTTTAATGAATTAGAAAAATGCAATTTCCATATTAACAATGAACATTTCACGCTATTTAAAATTAAATTATTGTAGTTGCTTAATTTTAACAATAACATGGCTAAAATGATTAAAATAAAATTATATTTTCTGTATTTTTTGTTGTTGTTAAAAATAGGGCAAAACATCTTACCACTTTCCAATAAGCTCTCCAGATAAATAACAGGACAGCTAATTAAACAGTCAGCCAAAACCAGCATTGCCAAAGAGTAATTGCCTTCTGCAGCCAACAGTAAATGATCATGCAAAATCCATAAATTTTCCGATGCGCTCACATTGCATTCGAACATTTTTTTAGTGGACAATAACAAGTAGCTAATCATTATAGGATTACTACTTAAAAGTACTTTACAATAACGACTACTTTTTATTAGATGGTTAGGATTTAGTACCTAAAACATATATTTTAATGTTTAATTGAAGAAAAAAATAGTAAAAACCAAATAACTTACCAGGATTTTTTGCTGCGTTGTTTCATCTAAGTTAATTTTATAAATTGAAAGCAATTCTATTTGAAACAATGGATCCACTTTTCTTTCATTATCATAAAGTACATACAAAGCAAAAGATTTTAACTTGTTAAGCACTTTGTCTCTGTGAAAAAAAAAAACAAAACGTTAATTCAAATTTCTGGTTCTGTTAAATGTATGTACAGTACCTGGGTTCCTCTCTGAATTTTTCGTGAATTTTACTCACTAAATGAGGCCAGCAATTCTGATCTTTCTTTAAAACTGTTATAAGTGGATGCTGATTTTTCATTATACCATAATTGTGCTCATTGGTCTTAAATAAAATGTAGAAGAACACTTCGATGAGTCCAGATAAATTTCTGCAATAAGAAATCTGTAAATATACTTATATATTTTTTAATTTATGAAAAGTCTTACACATTTTGACTTAAAGCAGCCAAAGCATCATTTAAAAGCAAATCCAATTTCAAAATTGCATTTGGTCCTTCCATCAGGTGTATTAGTCCTAATGCTGCTGTTGTGCTAATTGGTAATTTTTCATAAAATGCTTTGTCTCTAAGGTATTTTAAATGTTTTTCGAATTCTTTCTGATCCGGTGAATTTTTTAAGAGCCTAATTTTGTTTACCAAATTATTTATTCCATTGTGGATTATTACTGGATTATTTTGCGATAATTTGTAGTCGTATTCCTCCATTTTGCTGCTATTGTTTGAATTGTTAATTACACATAGTATTTCACTTAGTTATTAGTTAAAAATTGTGTTTTTTAAATAAATTTTCAAGACTGTGCTTTTCTTAAATTTTGAAACTTTTTTGAGGTTACAAATGAGAATTTTCTTTTAGTTCTTCAATCCTCAAGGTACTGCAGATGGCTCCACAGTCAAGTGGTCAAATAAACTGCCGACAACTGCCGTGCAAAATTAGTTTTTAGTCATCATTTAACACCCTCAGTATCTGTATCACCCTTTTTTCGGATTTTTTAAACATCAAAATTAATTTAAAAATTTGTTATTTTATAATTATATTCTTGGGAATTAGTTGGGAGTCTATGGTTGAAAGCAAGTTGAAAGGCAATTGTAGTGGAAATTCATCGGAAAATCAACGAAAAAATTAGTCGCTGCTTAATTGTTTCAATTCAATTCACTGTGACACTGGATGTTGTGGAATGTTTCACGGTTTTCATACTCATCCTAAATTCCTAAAATACATTCCCTCCAGGCTAACTGATGAACGCCAAGTTTACTTATCATATCATATCGCTTTGAGTTCTCGAGATATTCAACATAATTTCAATAGGTTAACCAACGTTAACTATCCGGTCCTACGAAAGAGGTTTTTGCAAAGTACTGCAATACTGCAAGTACTGAATGATGGTGCGGCAATGTGTGGTTTCTGTAATCGTAATGCAAGATGAAATAAACACCAATAAAAATTCCAAAAGGTGCTACCAATTAGACCCCTTTTACATAATTTATTATATCATACTATGGGCCCAAATGAATAAGCCGACTTGGCCAAAATCTTGGCATTGTCTAAAAGTTTATGATGAAATTCCAAATTTCTCACTTCCCTGACCACCGGTCCTGCGGGTGCTTTCCGGAGATTTTTCCTTATACCGAATTATCTTAGGAATACTCGATTGCTTCATCAGCCATATTTCTTTGAAGAGGGCGTTTTTTTAATAATGCCAACATTCGATTCTGAAATTTCCCGATGATTTTTCATTTTTAAAGTGCTAAATTTTGCCAATGCATCCCAGTAGTTGGAGCTTCATTCAGCATGCTTTAAAATTTGTTGTTTTTTATTGGTATAATTTTCTAGGTCAATCTAAATCAAATTAAATTAAGCTGTTATTAACTGTTGTGAATTAATATTTGTGGAAAATTTGTGAATGTGGATTACGCATATTTCTATGATCTTCTGAATTTGTGGAAACTGGTTTACTTAGCTTCTTCGTTCTCATCGGGGAAGGTAGGTAGTTTTTTCTTCAATGTAGTGGATAATAAAACTACACCTTTTTCGGAATATTCAGAAAATAAGAAATGATATTGAGAAGATTGCAATTGATTTTCAGAGATTAGACATGATATTCAGAAAGTACCTAACCAATTGATTTTCAGAAATAAAAAATGATATTCTGAAATGCATTTGACATACATAGTTAATTAAAAATAATATCATTATCACAGATCATTCTTCTTCTTCTTTTTCTCAGCTATTTTAGCTATTCTGAAAATCAATTGGTACTTTCCGAATATCATTTGTAATATCTGAAAATCAATTACTACTTATTGAATATAATTTCTAATTTCTGAAAATCAATTGGTACTATCTGAATATCATGTCTAATATCTGAAAATCAATTGCTATCTTTTGAATACCAACTGGAAAAGATGTAGAAATAATACAACCCTGAAAATTATTTTAAAGAGACATATAAAAGCAATGGGTTTCGTTACTATGTTACTACATTTCTATGTATAATTTAAATGCACACGAGACATCTAATTTAGATAACTCATTTCATTAAATTATTACATTATTTTCATTATCTTATTCAGTTATTTACACAAATATAAAAAAAGAAAAAAAAAAGTATTACACGTTTTTTACATTTTGTCGCCTTTTAAGCCCAACCCAAAAACCACCCTCAAGTTGTAGCATCACTTCACCTTTCCTCAGATTATTTTTCAATGGAGTATTTTCAGTGGGCACTATTTCAAAATTAGACAAAATATGAAAGAACAATATTTTAATTTCCATCATGGAAAATCTAGATCCTATGCAAATTCGCGGTCCTAATCCAAAAGGTAAGTAGGTGTAAGGTTGAATCAATGCTTTGTTTTCCGGTGAAAATCTCTCCGGGTCGAATCGTTCGGGATCCTCAAAGTATTGAGGGTCGTGGTGGATTGGATAAATTGGAATCCAAATTGTATCACCTTCTGAAATGTGCACTGGCTCCTCGCCAGGCATTTCCGGTTCAATTACGTATGGTTTGCTTACCAATCTGTCTGTTGCAACAATCGGTGGATACATCCTTAGGCTCTCTATAATTGATTTTTTCTTTCGATACTATATCTTAATAATAAGTAAATTAATTTATTGAACATACCACATAAGACCTTTTCAAGATATTCCATTTCCATTAAAGTTTCGTAAGTTAGCTTCCCTTGGGTAGCTTCAAAGACTTCATCAACTTCTGCTCGCAAGTTTTCTTGGATATCTTGATGCATTGCTAAAGTGTAGGCCATGAAAGCCATCATTGTGGAACTGGTATCGAAACCGGCAAAGAAAAAGACAATGGCTTGAGCGGCCATATCAGTTACTGATAATTTTAACGTTTTTTGCGGCAATGGATTGTTATTATCTTCGCTTCTCATTACTCCTTTCCTTGTTTCCATCAGAAGGTTGATCATATCGGGACGAACTATTTTATGTTTGTCTCGGTAGTTAACAGTGTCTTTTACTATGGTTTTGAAGTAGGTTCCGCAGTCATCCGGAAAGAAACTCAGTCTGAGGAACTTTAATTAAGAACATATTTTGTTTAGTTTAAAGATTGTAAGTTGATTTAATCACTTGATAACATTTAAGAAATGTGGCTTACTGCGGCAGCTTTAGGAGCAACAAAGTTCAAAAAGAATTTCATATTCTTGATTAATCCTTTGACGTCTGTAATTTCAGATCCATGCATGTAGAATTCATTTTTGGGTTCTTGCAAAGAATTGCAGGCAATTCCAAAACCACAACTTGCAATTACGTCATTTGCGTATCGAGTGAAAGTGTCTTTTGCGTTGATTTCTACTACGTTTTTGTTTTGATCTAAGTAGTATTTTACTAACTGGGTTGCGGCATCGTTCATTAGATAAAACATCATTCTCATTTTGCTAGCAGTAAATGAAGGACTCAATGTCGCTCTCATTACTCGCCATTCATCTCCTAATTTTTTTTTTATTACAATAACAATTTCTTTACTGTTTATTTATAAATTAAAATTACTTATGATTGATTTTTGTTAATTTATAAATTACCTTTCAATGCAAACAAATGTCTGTTCCAAATCGGGTCAATTAGTTCAGGGGTAAAATTGCGATGGTCAGGCATGAAATCAAAGTCCTTAATTGCAATCATTTTAATTAATTCCGGATCTCGGATCAATAATGTTGGTAGGATTGACTGGTACACTCCAACGTACCTTAAAAAAATATAATAATCCTTCATTTTACCAATTTTAATTATAACACTTAAATTAAAACATCTTACCTCTTATCGGAAAATGTATTATACATTCTGGTATAAAATCCAGCAAAAGATTCGAGACGAAAGAAAAATCTCCACTGGTCTCCCAAAAGGGGTATGGGCCAACCCTGAGGTGCATCTCTTCGCGCCCAATAAAGTTGTGGTCTTACCAGAAGGAAGTAAAACAATACTACAAGTGCCGGGAAAACTGCGTACCAAAACATGGTGATAACTATAGTGTCGAATTCACTTAATCTTTCTTATATAAAGCTTGATGGCTTGATGTTATTGAATTGGAGAGTAAAAATGATTAGTACGAGTAATGTTAAGATTCTGATATCGGATTTTTTTACGAATACAATAAATATTCCGTAAGTAGTTGAACTTGGTTTCTAATTCTTGATAAAGTTAATACAGGGAGGTCCATTAGTAGAGCTAAATCAGATTGTGTCCAAACTATTCAATATAATTTATTTTTTCTTCACCGACAAGTGCATGTCGATGACGACTATAATTAAAAATTATAATAAGTTGTACAGGGCGATCAATAAATCCGTTATAAAACCAAGTTACATTGTAATATAACTTTAGTTTCGAACACTCTGTACAACAAAAACAATTTCAAATTGTAGTCTTCATCGACATTGATGTGTCTGCGAAGAAAAAAAAAATATCTTGAGTAGTTTAGACGCCATCTCACTTAGATGTAATGTATAGTTTGCTTGCAAATTTAATATACCGTATTAAAATAATAATCAATGTTTGTTTTAATAATAACAATTGTTATTAAGTAAATATATTTTTTTTTAATTCCAATATCTCAAAGGCCTCAACAGTATAAAAAAGTTTAGATAAACCATTCTTTTAAGATAAAAATATTCAGAAGTTCAGTAAGGGTTTCTCAGGCCGGTTTTTCTAAGTTACTGTAAACATAGAAATCCATTCTTATCATTTACTATTTAAAAATAGTTACAATTTTTGTATATTTGTTTGTTTGAATGAAAATGATCCTATTTACTTATTTCAAAGCAGATTTATTGAATAAATTATTCTAAAAATACACGTTTAAAACATTATTTTTAAATTAAATATAATAGAATAATAATAATAAATCTTAATTACTGTTTTTGCCGCTTTTGTAAACCTACCCAATATCCACCTTCTAGTTGGGGAACCACAGCCCCTTTGGCCATCCTCATAGGAATAGGAGTCTTCTCTATGACAACAACTTCGAAATTTGCCAACAAATGATAAAACAAAATTTTCATCTCCATCAGAGCAAATCTGGATCCAATACAGTTTCTAGGTCCATTCCCAAAAGGAAAATAAGTGTAAGGTTGAATGAGGTGCTTATTTTCATCTGAAAATCTTTCGGGATCGAATCGGTCCGGATTAGGAAAATATTTGGGATCAAAATGCATCGCAATAGAAGCGAACCAAACAGAATCTCCCACTTTCAAATGTACAGGCTTCTCATCTGCATTGACAGGTTCGATGGTATAAGGCTTCACGCATACTCGGTCCGTGCCAATTACAGGCGAATATTTTCTTAGGCCTTCCGTGATAACCTTATCCAGATACTTAAGACCAAATAAAACATCATAAGTTAGTTTTCCATTGGTTTTTTCAACAGATTCGTCAATTTCCTCTCGAAGTTTTTGCTGCACTTCTTGATTCCGAGCCAGTTCGTAAATCAGGAATGCCATCGATGTGGAAATGGTGTCGAAGCCAGCAAAGAAAAATATTAATACCTGTGCTGCCATATCTTCCTCTGACATTTTTTTATCTTGTTTTTGTGTTGTTCCTATTTGGGATTCTTCAACTGTGGCAAATCCTGATGTTTTACTGTTTTGAGCGTCTTCATCATAGGATAATTTTCCACTTCGCGCTTCCATCAGAAGGTTTAGCATATCAGGGCGTACCACATTGTTCTTCTCTCTATAGTCAACGGTTTCTTTTACGATTCTTTTGAAGTACTTTCCGCAGTAATCGGGAAAAATGCTGATTTTCAGATACTAAAGAGTAATAAAATATTAGATAAAGACAGTTAACTCCCCAGAGAAAAAATTTTACTCCGGCTAATTTTGGTGCTATAAGCGAGATAACAAATTTGATTCCTTTCCAAATTCCACTAAGGTCAGTTATTTCTTTTCCATGGACATAAAAATCGTTTTTTGGATTGTCCAGTGAATCGCATGTGATACCAAATGCACAATTGGCAATTACGTCATTGGCAAATCTTGATAAAATATCTTTTCCCTCGACTTCAATAATTTCCTCATTTTTTCTGTTAAAATGATTGATGAATTGTCGACCAGATTCGTTCATCAGATTAAACATGGCTTTCATTTTTCTGGAAGTAAATGTAGGACTTAAAGTTTCGCGCATATTGCGCCATTCTTCGCCTAAAAATAACTTTGGGTAAATAATCTATAAATCTGTAAAAGTAAATCAACCTTTTAATGCGAAGAGATGACGTTTCCAAATTGGATCTATGTGTTCTGGTGTGAAATTTCGATGGTCCGTAAAGTAATCAAAATCTTTTATGGCTATTTGCTTTATGAGTTCTGGATCTCTTATAAGCAGTCCTGGAATTATTGTTTGATAAAAGCCAGAATATCTAAAAATAATTTCTTGTTGAATTTTTACTTAAAATATATGCATTTATGAATAATTTACCTTTCATTGGGAAACCTATTGTAAATTCTTAGCAACAAATCATTCACAGTTTCTTTTCCAAGTAAAAACCTCCAATGGTCTCCTAATAATGGAACGGGGGGGCCTTGTTTTACATTATTTCTTTTCCAGTATAATTGGGGTTTGTACAAATAATGGTAAAACAGAAGAGCGATCGCGAAAATTCCGAGTACGATAAACATGTTTTTCAAAAACTAAAATATATTTTGAAGTTTTAAAATTTGTTTTAAATTGTTAAATTTTCTATTTGAATATTTTGATTATGTTTTTCTGACTTGATCTACTATGCGAACTATGAGCAACAAAGTAAAAAAAAAAAAAATAATAAAAAAATTTTAAGCAAATTAAATATTTTTGACAGTTTATACAATAAAGTTTTAATTAATATATTATTAAAATGTAAAATAAGGCTTGACTTACTGCTATTAATCTTAAACATAAACTTTATTAAGAAATCAATATATTATTAATTTTAATAAAAAATATAAAAAAACTTTTATAGCAATACTAACCTTTATGCAACGCAAAACACTCGAAAACCAACTCAATCAATGTTCAAGCAACGGTTCAAGTATACATATTTGGCCGGAGAGTGTCCTTCCTCAACTCCCACCAAAGTTATCCAGAACAAACAACATACAATGATGTAGTCGATATCTTTATTAAACGCAATAGAAAAAATTGCCTTAATCCATGTTCGTTGCATTATTTTCATTTCAATATTACTTTGAGTTTAACGGTTTAGTTTAAGGTTTATTTTATTATATTATAATTTTTATATGAAGAAATTAAACATAAATTCATTTACACTAATATAATATAATATATAAAATAAAAATGTAAAAAAGTAACAAATTTTGGTATCTTAATTAACGCCTTTTTAATCCAACCCAACATCCACCGGCTATCCTAGGTGTAAGCGTGGCTTTAGTAGTTTTTAGGGGAATAGGTGTTTCATCAATAACAACAATTTCGAATTTATAGAGGATATGAAAAAAGAAAAGTTTAATTTCCATAAGAGCAAATCGGGACCCAATGCAGCTTCGGGGTCCTACCCCGAAAGGCATATATGTATATGGTTTAATTTTGTGTTTATTCTCATCCGAAAATCTCTCAGGATCGAATTTAGTTGGATTGGGAAAGTATTGCGGATCGTAATGCAATCCAATGGTTGGATAACCAACGGTCATGCCGACATCTACCTTTACTGGTACTTCTCCCGGTTGCACTGGTTCAATTACGTAGGGTTTAGTGCAAACACGCTCTTGTCCTACCACCGGTGGATTTTTTCTTAAGCTTTCTGAAATTAAAATTGTGATTATCATTTTTTTTGGACAAACAATTTTTTGTACCTGAAATGACCATGTCTAAATATTTCATTCGCATTAATGTTTCATAAGTCAACTCTGGGGTCTCTTCTAATTGTTCATCAATTTCTTTGCGAAGTCGTTCTTGTATATCTTGATGAGTTGCCAGTTCATGTGCCATGAATGACATCATTGTAGACACAGTATCGAATCCAGCAAAAAAGAAAATCATAACTTGAGCCGCTAAATCAACGTCAGTTAGTTCACTTTTCTTTATGTTTTCGTTTTTTATCATTTCTGATTCTTCGGCTACTGCAAATCCCATATTTTCTTCTTTGCTCTTATCGAGTTTCAGCTTTCCCTCTCTTGCCTCCATCAGGAGATTTATTACATCAGGCCTTGTAATATGGTGCTCCATTCTATAAGATACTGTGTCCTTAACAACAGACTTGAAATAATCACCAGCTCCTTCCGGGATAATTGCCAAGCGGAAGAACTACAACACCAACATGTAGTTATAAAAGTGAGATATCAAGAAGATTTTACTGACATCCGCAACTTTTGGTAGAACAGCAGTCAAAATAAATTTAAAAACGTCTGAAAATCCAGTCAAATCAGTAACGGCATGTCCGTGTTGATAGAAGTCGTTGTTAGGATTTTCTAGAGAGTCGCATGTAATGCCAAAAGCGCAGTTTGCAATTACATCATTGGCGAATTTTGAAAAGGAGTCTTTTCCTTCAATTTTCACAACAGACTGGTCTTTTTTTAAATAATAATTAACATATTGTTTCCCCGATTCGTTCATTATTTTAAACATGGCTTTCATTTTGCTCGAAGTAAAGGCTGGAGTCAAAGTTGCCCGCATTGACCGCCATTCCTCTCCTAAAATAATTTATTTTTAGCGATTAGTAATTCTGAAGAAAGTACAAGTACAACCTCTTAGGGTGAACAAATTTCTAGTCCAAACTGGGTCAAAACGTTCCGGTAAAAAGTTGCGATGGTCCATAAAATGCTCAAAGTCTTTTATAGCTAATTGCTTGATTAAATCAGGAGTTCGAATTAAAAGTCCAGGCATCATCGTTTGGTATATCCCGGTGTACCTAAAAAATAATAAATTGATTTTAATTCAATTAAAAATTAAAAAGTGTTTAATGTAACCTGGCATTTGGAGAATAGTTATAAACTCTTATTAAAAATTCTTCCATTGTTTCCAAATACAAGAAAAACTTCCAGTTATCTCCCAGAAGCGGTATTGGGGGCCCCTGAGGAACTCCTAAGTCCTTCCAATACAGTTGCGGTTTAATTATGAATTTATATACTAATAAAAGTCCCAAAATTATTCCAATTATGCCCCAAAACATTTTGATTGTGTTTTTTGTAACACCGTAAATTGAAAAAATAATCAATTGTAATTTACAACTTGATTTGTGACTTGTTGCACGAAAGCAAAAGCACTAGCGAAAAAATCGAATTGGAAACATTAAATAGGATTCAAGGCTGTTCTCATAAACATTTTTGAGCGTGCGTGGTCTCTAAAAATATCTATCCTATAAGTTCAATGAAATATTTTAATTTACAATTGACTTAATATTTAGCCGTTGATTACTTGAAAATTTTCTAAATTTTTCGGTTTGTTATCTTATTTGTTTTGTCGTCATGTTCTAAAATATATTTTTAAGTGATTCTAAGCACTCAAATTCTTGTTTGTAATTTATTATGACACTGCAAACTTGTGCGATCGATTATATCAATGCCAACTACATTTTTTGGGACTTATAATTGCTAAAATCTCCAGAAAAATGATTTAATGAAAACATATTTTTCCTAAAGTAGTAGTAATAAAAATAATATTGCTTAAGAATAGTTAGTTACACATCAATATCGGTGCGCTTCTTTAAAGCAAACCAAAATCCACCCTCAACATAAGGATTAAACGATTTAGCGGATATTTTGATGGGAAGAGGTGTCTTTTCTGTGACAACAACTTCAAATTTGGAAAGCAGATGGAAGAACAAGGTTTTCACTTCCATCAGAGCAAATCTAGATCCTATGCAGTTTCTCGGTCCCAGGCCAAATGGTATAAAAGTGTACGGTTTAACTTTCTCTTTGTTTTCATCTGAGAAGCGTTCGGGATCAAATTTTTCTGGATTAGGCCAAAACTCTTCATTATAATGAATACCAACTATTGGTATCCAAAGAGTATCTCCAACAGTTAGATGAAGTGGTTTCTCATCAGCACTTACAGGTTCTATGGTATAAGGTTTTGTGCATACTCTATCAACAGCAATGGCTGGGGGGTATTTTCTTAAGCTTTCGGTAACAACCATATCTAAGTATTTCATCTTAGATAATGCTTCATAAGTTAAGTTTCCTTTGGTGGATGCCAAACATTCGTCGACTTCTTTGCGTAATTTTTCTTGTACGTCAGGATTCAAAGCAAGTTCCATAGCCATGAAAGACATTGCTGTGGAGATGGTTTCGAAACCAGCAAAGAAAAATATCATAACTTGTCCTGCCATATCCAGATCTGAAAGTTCCATTTTCTTCCCAATGGTTTTCTTTCCTATATCGGACTCTTCAACTGTGGCAAAGCCCGAAGATTTGACAGTCTTATCATCTTCTTCATATTTCAATCTGCCTTTTCGGGCTTCCATCAACAAATTGATCATGTCAGGTCTTATCAAACTGTGCTCTTCGCGGTATTTTATTGAATCTCTGACAATTCCTTTGAAGAACTCTGCCAAATGTTGGGCAAACAAGCTTATTCTGAAGAACTGAAATATTAAAGATAATCAATTTACGTTTCCCAATTTAAACTTCTAAAATATACCTCCGTCACTTTAGGTGCCATAATATTAAGCAAAAATTTCAGATTTTGTTTAAGTGTTCTAAAATTTGCTACTTCCATGGCGTTTGTGTAGAAGACATTATTGGGGTCTTTAAGGGAATCGTTGGTGACGCCAAAGGCACAATTGGCAATTACATCAACTGCAAATCGACCAAAGGATTCTTTCATTTCGATTTCCACTTTCGATTTATTTTCGTCCAAGTAGTAATTCACGAATTGCTTTCCACTGTCGTTCATTAAAGTGAACATTGCCTTCATTTTGCTTGAGGTAAAAGTAGGACTTAACAGTGCTCTCATATCCTTCCATTCTTCGCCTGAAATATTATTGTTTAAAATTTAATATGCGAATTTTGAATTTTTCGATTTACCTGTTAGAGAGAATAAATTTTTGTTCCATAAGGGGTCCACAGATTTGGGGGTGAAGCTACGATGATCAACGAAATGATCAAAATCTTTGATGCCAATTTGTTTCAGCAAATCAGGGTCCCTTATCATCAATGTTGGAAGGGTCGTTTGATAAAATCCTCGGTATCTGTAATGTCAATCACATTTAGTTTTTTTTTTAAGAGTGGTGAAATCTTATTTAAATAAAAAACATTCGGACTATACTATTCTTACCTCACATTGGGATAACTTTTGTATAACCTTTTAATAACTTCAAACATGGATTCCTTTCGTATTATAAAATTAAAATTATCCCCTAGGAGGGGTATTGGCATTCCTTGTTTAACATCTTTGAAGTACCAATAAAGTTGCGGCTTTATTAGGTAATAATACACGAAAAGGATTACTCCGAATAATCCAAGCACCCAAATCATTATTATTGGTTAGACTGAAATAAAAGTAAACTCCGTTACAGTATTTATTCGCAATCGGGATTAATTTATCTTGAATACAATTATTTGATAGTAATAAAATTACTTATAGCTATTGCGTCTCGACTGTTTTACGCGATTGAAAAGCAAGTACTGATTGAATAAATTTGTACATTGTAGGTAGAAGTTAATTATGTAGGTACATTCCAAAATAATATTCAGTTTAGCTGACTAGTTTTCATTGCCATCAAAAACATTAAACTAACTACGGAATTAAAAAATATTCACCAGGCAAGGTTGTCTCTCTTTTTTGTTGAAAACAAAATTATTAGCTAAAAGCTAAAAGTTTTTTCTTCTGTCTCGCTTCGCACTACACACATGCGTTTGATGAACGCGAATAGGTGATGCTGGTTTTATAGAGAAAGCAGTATCTGATGTAATGTTGTGCCAGTGGTGTGAAGAATATTCTCCCATACTTCTTGATTGCTACAAAACTTTTTATAAGTAGCACTTTGTAGAATTATTTATAGCGAGATAGTCACAATGAATCGGCAAATTGGTCAAAACAACTTTTTTTTTTAATTGGGCGGTTATATTGTGAATGAAGTAGCAACAAATTATCAGCGGGCATTTCAACAAATTTAAGATTATAATAGTCATTGTTTTTGTTGAATTTGTCATTAAAAAGATTATAAAATGTGCAAGTTTTGAGAAGCAAATTGTATTTTTAATTATTACAAATTATGTTTTAATCTAATATTAATTTGTAAATATGCAATTATTTTTTTATGTGGTAAATTTTGTAAAGTTATTATTTTTATTTACCAATCAATTTTTATAAAAAAAATTACACATTTTTATAATGGGACAACGAAATGTTGCTCAACCCTTTCATTTATCAACGAAATTTTATATAAAAAAATCACATTTATATAAGACATAATTCCGGGTTGATTGACGTAAATTATTATTTCGTCACACATTCTCAGTTTTTTAATGTTAAGCCATTAATATTTTCACTTATTTTAATTCCAGAGACCATTTTTAGTTCCTGATTGTGATAAAGAACAATATGCTCCACAAATTAAGAGTTAAATTAAAAAATATATAATGGGGTAAATTTTGAGAAAAATGGAGTTAAATGTAGGACTTGCAATGTTTACTAGATACCTCGCATTTATTTTTTAACCTCGGTAACAGGAAAGACAAAACAGAGTATTTGTACAGAGTGTCTTTTTTAATGAGCCGTTTTTTTTTTGAGAACTATTACTCATAGGCAATTTATTATTTTTGCCATAATAATTATTCCCCTACTGACTTAAAATGTTTCCTGTAAGTTAATATCAACTTTGATATTTTAAATGGGACCCACCAATTTTTTCTTCATATTTCGATACTTTTTTAAAAATACAGTCGATTTTGTAACAAAAGTTTCCTTATTAGGTCTACTTTTTAAGATATTGCCGATTTTGAGTTATTTGTAAAAGTATAAAAAATACACAAAAAAGACTCAAATAAAAAACAATTTTACATTTACAACATAAATTTTTCTTAATAATTATTACTAAAATGATGCGCATTCATTAAGACAAAAATTTAAATAATTAATAAATTATGGCTGGTTCCATTTGAAGAAATAAAGTTATTTTGATTTAAAAATGACATTTTTTTAGATTTTTTCTCGAACATCCCATAAAATTTATGCTCTAAATTTTTAATTCAATGTAAGCGCACATATTTCAATAATAATTTTAACTAACATATATTTTAATTATAATTAAAATATCTGGAAGTCGGCAATATCTTGAAAAGTAAACTTAATATGAATAAACTTTTCTATAAAATCGTCTTTTTTTTTTTAAAGAATCGAAATATGAAAAGAAATTGGGGTGTCCTATTTAAAATATCAAAGTTGATATCAAAATTCCGGTTCAACCGGAAGTATTCAAGGTTAAAATATTTTCGGTAAGTTATTGAGAATAATTATGAAAAGGAAAAGAAAAAATGATCTATGTTTATTAGTTAATAATAAAAATTCGTTTAAAAAATTAATGTTTAAAAATTGGATTTTTAATTTTTTTGATCGCTGGTAGTTATTGCTGACTTCAAAATGATCGAATTCTTTGATACTAATTTGTTTCAACAAATTGGGGTTTTTGAAAGTCAATAAAAGTCATTTTGTAGTTTATCTCTCATACTGAATGATAACTCGAAAAATACTTACGTATTTTAAAGAAATTTATATGCTAATTTCAAAAATAATTGTTACTAATTAATAGTGTCATAAATTGTGCAATGAAAAAGTATTCATCGAACTAGTTTGCTTTTGCAACATTATTATAAATTTAAAACAATTTTCTATATTTTATTTTTAATTAAGAATATTTTTCCCTTTAAATCAGTAGCTTTTATAAATTTCATTTATGCAGTCATTCTAATTATTACAACAAAATGCTTGGTCAAAGTTATTAAAATCTGTAATTAAATAAGTAAAAAAATCTAGTCATCATTATTCCTTTTAACTATTGTTAACCAGCATCGGCCCTTAATTATAGGAGTCAACTTTAAAAATTCAAAAACAATATTTTTCTGGGTTTTAAAACAAGGCTTAATCTCAAATTTTGACAAAAGGTGGTAAAAATAGATCTTTGCTTCAATGAGGGCAAATCTGGAAGCCATACAGGCACGAGGGCTCACTCCAAAGGGCAAATAATTGTCCTTAACACCACCCCGCTTGTTCTCCTGGCTAAATCTGCCGGTATCGAAAAGTTCAGGGCTTGGATAGTATTTTGGGTCGCGATGAATTCCAATAACTGATATCCAAATTGAATCACTTTTTTTGATTTTCAGTTCCTTGTTACGGTCCGTGTGGTTGATGATATACTCTTTTGTGCAGCACCGTTCTATTAATACATTGGGAGGCCATTTTCTAACAGTTTCTGGAATTGATAATTGCAAATTTTGATTCATCGGTATGGACAAATAAACAAAATTTAAATACCTGAAATGACCATGTCCAAGTACTGCATATTGTTTATTATTTCGTACTTGGGATGCGGATTGTTACTTTGCACAAGTTTGATTTCATTGTAAAGTGTTTGTTGGATGTGTGGATTCATAGCAAGTTCATAAGCTGCCAATGTTAAAATATGTGAAACTGTTTCGAATCCCGCGTAGAAGAAAACAGATGAATTACAAGCGATTTCAATATCGGAAATGTCAGCACAGATTGGTCGTGATGGTGTTGGTAAATTGTATTTTCGTGCTTCTTTTAGTTGTTCCTCATATATCAGTCGGTTCTCTCTTGCTTGAATCAATACTTACATTTAGCAAATCATTTTTTCTGAGGCAATTTTGTCTTCGTATTTGCATACTACGATTTATCAAATCTCGGACGTAAACCGCTGTCTTTGCTGCCATTTTATTTAAGTAAAAGTATTGGAAAAACCACGTTGATAATATTAAAGCAATTGTTGTCTCAAATGTTGATCTACCGGATGTGTTAATTAAATGTTTGGCATTTTGGAAAAACTCATTTTTGGGTTCCCTCATTGAGTCGCATTCTATTCCGAAACAAGAACTTGCAATTACATCATTGCAAAATTTGGAAGTAACATCATTCATTTCAATAGTGATTTCCTTCAGGTTCTCTTTATCAAAGCTTTCAATGAAATGTTTGGTAAATTTGAAAGCACAATGTTCCACATTGCTAACCATTTCCTTCATCTTGGCGCATGTAAATGTTGAACTGAATAGATCTCGTACTAGACGCCACTGATTTCCTTAATATTAAAAAAATAAGAATTATTAATTTATTGAAATATTGCAATAGAAAACATTACCTTTTAAAGCTAATAAACTGCAACCCCACAATGCATTATTTCCTTCTTGAAAAATGTTTCGACTGTCTATAAAGTGATCGAATTTTTTTACGCAAATCTCATGCACCAAGGCAGGTTCTCTAATTAGGATTATCGCTTCTCGTAAATGAACGATGCCTGAAAATCTAATTACAAAAAATTATTATTACTACTTATTTAAGCAAAGGAAAAGACGGAAAAGACATAGATATAGCTTGCATTGGGAAACTCATTATAAATTCTCCAAATGAAGTCGGGAAATGATTCCTTTTGCAAAAGGAATCTCCAATTATCGCCCAAAAATGGAATGACTTTTGGACTTTCAATAACGTACTTCCGTGTCCAATATTTCGAAGTATAAAAGAATTCAATTACTATTGCAATTAGTATCGTTGTAAATGACAATAGAATTCCTTGTGACAAAAATGTTAATTTACAATAGATTCCTCCGGTATAATAAAATTGATTAAACAATAAAGTGGCTGTAAACCATCCAAGCAAGCATTCCCAATTTATAGAACACATCTTTTTTATTATTTTATCTTTTCCAAAAAAAAAACGTGGTTTTCCAACAAAACTGTAGTGTTAATAATTAAAATGATCACAGGAAACTAACAGCAAAAACCGTATGCTTAACTGTTCATCAATGTTAATCTAATCAAATTTAGTTATAAAAAAATTCACAAATTGGTTGCCTATATTTTATTAAGTCTTAATTATATATTGCTTAATAGTATTTGCTTGTTTCCTCATCTTCGGGTTTCTTCACTGCTATCATCGTCATCACCACCGCCAGTGAAATCTCCTCCTTGCTCTCCACCAAATTGTCCTTCTTGGAAACCGACTGGTCCTATTTCTTCTTGGCCTCCGAACCCTTGTTGCGATCCGAACCCTTGTTGGGTTCCGAAACCTTGTTGCGACCCGAACCCTTGCTGGCCACCAATACCTTGTTGGGATGCGAACCCTTGTTGCGATCCAAATCCTTGTTGGCCACCAATACCTTGTTGGGATACGAATCCTTGTTGCGATCCGAATCCTTGTTGGGCACCCAAACCCTGTTGGGATTCGAAGCCTTGTTGAGATCCAAGTCCTTGTTGGGACCCGAATCCTTGTTGGGCGCCGAATCCTTGTTGTTGTCCAAGTCCTTGTTGGATTCCAAGCGAAGATCCAATACCTTGTTGAGATCCAATACCACTTCCGAATCCTGTAGATGCTACTCCAACCTGGCTTCCGAAACCTTGTTGAGAATTGCTTGCAAAGCTGCTCTGCTGCTGCTGCTGACTACTTTGTTGGAAATTTTGCTGACTAAATTCTTGCTGGACATTTTGTTGATTTCCGAACTGTCCTGATTCTATTCCACTGGCATAACTTCCAAGTTGTCTAGTAGTGCGTTCTTGTGGAAGATTAAAAGGTGCCAAATTTGGGAAAAATGAAGCTGCCTGCACACAATAGACAATACCCACGGCTAATAATACCTAAAACAATTATGTATAGTATATTAACATCACTTTCACTTGATTGTAATTAAATAAATTCACTTATTCACCTGCGAAAACATGCTGAAGGCGGTCTGGACTACGCACTAAATTAAAAATTAAAAATTCGGAGCCATTTATACTTCTTTGGAGGCCAATTAAATTGGGGAAAATCCACACGATATGCTAATACTAATACGATTAAGATTAGTTTCTTAATTATACGTTTATTATTGCACTTTGTTGACATTACAAAAATAATTTGTTTTCAAAATAAATTAAAGATATCATGAGCTACGCATATTATTAGATAAATGGCTTTCTTTTCTTGTTGTTGTTGTTGTTTAAATTAAAAAGAAAAAGGAGAAATGAAGAAGAATGCGAGCAGTAATTCTGGGAAATCAAACGACGCCGCGTTTCCCCGTAAAAATAATACTACCTAATAAAAGTGAGACGGAAAAATCTAACGTAATAATTACTCGACAGACCAGTACCGCTCCAACAAGTATTTACGATAATGGCCACTAATTGCGGGCACTGCTTTAATGCGATGATTTATTCCTCTTCCAAGGTCACTGAAGTCTTGCGTTGTTGTTGTTTGCAGAATAATCGCGCAAACTACGAGCGCATTTTTCTGCGATTGAAGAACCGGATATTGGCCAAATGGCGCTTCTCCTTCATGCTCTTCGACAGCGGACTCAGCGTGGTAGTTGAGACCGGAACACTGACCGTCACATTTTGCCTTTTGAGATGCATGAACGGTTTCCGTGCCCCGAATAGACTCTTCACGTCGCTCTTGCTGATCTTGCTTTTCGGCGTCGGCTTGAAGTGTCTATTGGCCAACTTAAACTTGACCGTACTTTTAATTTCGCGTTTCCGGTTCTTGTCCTCGTTGCTCTTCTTGGTGTTGTACTTGCGCACCACAATCCTTTGCCGCGTCTTCAATATTTTCGGTCTGGCCGTTGTACCCGTGAACAGCCTGCGTTTCATTAACACTACTTTTGGCACTTCTGACGTTGTTGTTTTTGTTGTTGTTGCTGTTGTTGCTGTTGTAATGGATTTTGCTTCTTCTTTACTCTGATGTTTCGCTGTTGAAGTTGTGATGTAATTAAAGGCGTTTGATTCCGCCAGATTCTGGTCATCTTCCTGCTGCAGTTGTGCATGGAAAAACTGGTAACCTCCGTGGCCGTTGGTGAAGGACCTTGAGTCCTGGGCGCCGCAAATCGTGACCAGGAAGAGCATCACCGGCTAATAATCATAGATTGTTTAAGATGATTAAACCGCTCTCCATTGTGCCAAAAGCTTTTTTCAAGATAGTTACTCTTAGATTAGTTCAATGGACCTTTGGTAGTTGACAGCTTACAGATTCTTGTTTATTTTTAAAACAAGAATAAGTGCTTTGAATTTTTCACTTATTTATTATTTTATTACAGATTATTTAATATTTGTAGTATAGTATTTTTTAGCCATTTTAAACTTAACTGTCTAACAAATTTTGTAGAATATAGAAATGGATAACAATTTTATTTTAGTTTGTTTTGAATTTAAATCCATTTTTTCAATATAAATTTCTTGTTTTCTACTTTTTCCATTACATTTTTATTTTTAATCAAGTATTCCTAATTAGGTAGTCCGAAATTTTCATTAAAGTTTAGATGATTTCAATGTTTTATAGCCCCATAAAATTAATGTAAAATCTGAGTATGTAATTTATTTGATGTTTCCTCACTTTTCACTGTAAATATAAAATTTGCATAGTAAGTTTAATAATCTCGTTTAGAAAAAATATCCAATATATTTTGAAACTTTTTCTGTATTGCATACATGAAACTTATATTGATTTTCAAATTAAGGGTTAATAATATTTTAATTAAAGAAAATTTTTAATAGCATTTGCAATAAATAAAAAAAAATCTAAATTTAAAGGTCTCTAGTGTTATAAAATGACAAGAAAAAAGTAAATTTTAAAAATTTATGGTTCTGTTTATTCATGGATTTCTTATCCATATAATATATCAAATATGTACATACATTTAATATATTCCACTTTGAGAAGTCAACTTTCAACTTCGCCTGTTAATTACTTTTAAAGAATCTATAAAATTTAAAAATAAAAGGTCCATAAGAGAAAAATAAGTAATAATCAAAATAGAAAATTTCTTAAATGAAATCTAAAAAGTAAATACGTGTTTTTGGCACATAAGAAGAGTTGTCTTCGATGGTCTCACTTACCATTAGCCACATGTTGTTATTGTCGGTGCTGGACACACACTGGCAATATTTCTCTTAAAAGTCCACGATAGGTGAGGAGCGAACAATAGGTTTTTTGCTTAAAAAAAAATCCAACGACTTAATATAAGTAGAATCAGTAGCAAAGTACGTTAACATCCGCGCCGATAACTGTTCATTATGTGTGTATATCGTGGCGTTGAAGCAGCTACACTGACTTTTCATCTCGCGCTTCGTATTGTTTTAAGAGATAAAGTATAAGAAGCGCGCGTAATTGGAAATTTCAGTGCGCACTCACTTTGCATTATATTAGAGTCCGCACCGTTATTCTCCCATAAATTGTCTTTGCTTTCCGATGGATGGGAAAAAGGAAAACCTTGGGAAACAACCAGATGGTGAACGCGCTAACGCGCGATTTTTCTCGCGGAAAACTCGTCACGATCCAGGAATAAAAAATACGCAGGTTTTTTTTTTTGGAGGAGCGCGAAAAGAAATTTGCACTGACGATATGTGCTTGGACCTTATAAGTGGGCCAATTAGCAATCGCGAGCATGAACTTGAACGGGTCCACCGAAAGAGTGAAATGTGTATTGTCAACTGTTCTCATTAACTACACCGAAAACTACTTGTCTGCATTATATTACTTTTACAAAATTGATGATGTTTATTACAACGTGTTAAAGAACTTTCATAACTTTTAATTAGAAATTTTTTCTTGCAAATCCTCCTCTTCAAATATCAATGTTTGATTTAAATGATTGATTGACTTGTAATTTTTATTTTCAATTTGCAAAAATTTGCTTGCTCTAAGCGAAACTTAATTAAGTGATCCATTGCAATGTGCATAAAATAATAAAATACTTTATAATTGTTATTTACATTTAATTGCCCTTTTAAATTATTGCATGCGGATACTGGAAAACGATTAAAATTATGATTCACAGGAAAAGAACGATTGTTTCAAGTAATTTACTTTTGAATTGCTTTACACAGTTTTAAAAGTATATGTACTAACATTTGTATAGTTTTATGGAAAACCTAAACGTTTTCTGCCTTTTTCTAATTATTCTATTGGTTTCTTTTTATTGTTTAGTTTGAAAAAAGTCAATGACATTTAATCCAATAAGCAATCAAACTATTATTTATAGCAGTTTAATTAGAGCTATTAGTTAAATAATTAACAATAAAATAAGCGGTTGAAGCAATAAATTTATTTTTAAATAGTTTACAATTAATTAATTCACAGACGGCGCCGTTTATTATAAATAAATTGTTTTAAATGTTTTAAATAAAAAATAAATAAATATTTCGAAAAATGGATTGTCCTTTCCTATAAACATTTTTTTAAATGCAGTTTTTATTATTCATAAATCTAATGGATATTTTTTTAGTGTTAGTTATTTATAAAATAATTATCGCTTAGAGATCATTGTAATTATGCTGTGTAATAATTTTCATTGTGTTCGGTTTTGTTATCAAAAAACATTTTCATTATACTCTAAGGTCTTTCGCGTAAAAACTTATTTTATCCTTGGTTTCGTTTACAATAAAAATATAATTTATTGTTTCGTTCAATAAAACGTTATAGAAAACTAAAACAATGATCAAATAAAGACGTTGTTTATTGATCTAAATCTAGAATTTCAGTTAATAAAAAGAAAACATAAATAAATTATTTTCTAAATAAGTAAAGTCAATAAGGAAAAAACAAATTTTGTAGCGGTTTTTCGGTTCATGAAATTAGTGATACTTTTCCAAATTTCCTTTTTTTAGATTTCTTCCTTTATAACAAATAAGATTTTCATTTTATGTCATGACTTAAGCTAAAAGTAATTTATAAAAATGCAAAGTACTTGTATAATTTTGACGTAGTAAAATTAATTAATTAAAATTTGTTTTTATCAAAAAATAAAATATTATAAAAATTTCCTTGTTTAGATTTCTTCCTTTATAACAAATAACAAATACAATTTTCATTTTATGTCTTTACGTAAGTTAAGAGCAATTTATAAAATTGTAAAATAATTGTATAATTTTGATGTAGAAAAATTAATTAAATAAAATTTGTAAATAGGTTTAAAAAAAAAATAAAAAAATATATATAATTTCCTTATAGGAGCGCAATAAAAAAGGCAATAAAAGGTAATTTTTGGCTGCCTTGAATTAAGTTTCCAATTTAATTGCCGGCGGATTTTCGAAAATATTTGCTAATTTTACGTAGATACATCTGCGAACAAAGCTCACAAAATACTTCTCGTAATTAGTCTTTTTTTGTTAAGCATAGTCGAGCATTAGCACACAATGGGAAGCGAAACAAAAAACCTCTTCGCTGTAAAAATCAGAAGACTTTATTTAATTAATAACGCTGGAACTTTGCATTTTAATTTGCAGGATCTAACAATGCAAACAATACTCGCATTTTGCTAAACAGACTTAATAATTACCGTTTGTTTATAAATTAGATATTTAAGATAATGGTAATGAGAGATAAATTATGATTTTTATTTTATTTTATCAGCTATATCTATGAGAATGATCTCATTTTGCGGTAATGTACCATTTTAGTTTCGCACAAGAATATTCCGATAAAAACTTTCCTCTAATGGATGTGCCTATGTAGTGTTTATTAATGGTGTTACATTAAGGCATATTTGCAGCATTAAGTAATTAGATTTCACACCTTGAGTTTTTTTTTGTAATAAAAACTTATACATTTAAATAATTACAATTTAATTGATCAATATTTTCAAGAAATAAAACAAAGTATCTCTCAATATTCATATGTGTAAAGAGAGAATCAATTTAATTTATGGCCCATGCATGGAATAAACAAATTTCCATCACGTGAAAAAATCATTGAGGTAATTTCATCAGTAGGAAATCATTATAATAATTAATGCAAAACATCATTATTGGAAGCGAAGTACACGCTTCGCACGATTACCTAAGTAATAATTTATTAAGAAAAAAAGGATCAATGCCGATGCTGCGATTGTTGAATTGTTTAATGTAGGAATAGATGGAGAACCAATGGTGTCATTGTCAATGTTAATATTAAAAAATACAACACCATTGTTTTTGCCTCATTTTATTATTTTATTCTTCTGCATATTGAATTAATTGGTTATAGTTATACATTGGGAATTTATTGCAATTTCGGTGCACGACTCTAGCGCGTCCTTATTTTACCCAAAATTTTATATCTACGCATAAATTATACGGTCAAATGTCAAATTTTAAATTTCTTATGTAACTTTTACATTTGCTATACAGGATATCTTTTAATTCTTTACGATTTTGCTTTTTATTTTTAATTTTTTAATTTCTTGTATAAAGCTAATTATTAGTAAAACTATTTTTATCTTTAAATTTGCAATTTTTTATACCGCGCAATTTTATTTTTATTTATTTATATTTTTTACGACCGATGACCCTCATTAAGTTGATGTTATCATCACTTGTACTTCCTTAATTGACCAGAAAATATTTGACAAAGTGTAATTAATTTAGCTTTTAAGTTATTGTAGAATTTATTTCCTGATTAGTTAAAAAAACTTGATAAAAATATAAAACTAATAATTTTATTTTCGCCATTCAAAGTTACTTGCGTTTTTATTTTTTAAATAATTAATTTCTATTAATCATTTTAAAATTTATTACCATTCATTCAACAATAATGTTTAATTTTGTAAGTAATTTATTTTAATTAACGAATTTCTGTATGTTCTGTTTTTTATTCTTTTAACTGAAAAAAGTTCATCAAAATACAAAATCTCGAACTTTTTTTTTTAACTATTTTTAATTTTTGTTAATTGTTTTTTTTTAGGACGTTAATTGTAAAAAATCCATTTGTTTTCATAAATATTGAAATTATTTTTTACTTGAACTTAAATATTGATTTCTGAAAATCACGCAAACAAAGATTCATTAATCAAATTAGACGAGGCAAAATATATTCAAAAAAAGAATTAAAAAAAATTGTGTTATTTTGTTAGATTTTTTAAAATATTTATTTTTGTTATGCTAAAATAATATGTTAAAAATCCAAACAATAATTGTAAAAACATCTTTATTCGAAAAATAAAAACCTCATAAATTAAATAGGCAATTTTTTTACCACAAAATATTTTATTATCAATTAATGCATAATAATTGCAAACATAAAACAGTAATAAAATCTAACTATATTTAATGAAAGTCATCTCATTATTCGATATTTTTAATGTACCTAACTATTGAAACGATTAACAAAGCATTTTAGCTTTGAATTCATCAGAAATTGCTCATTAAACATTGAAATAACAACAATAACGAATAAAAAAAAATTGTTTTCCTTGGAACTTTACTTCGAAATCTGTGCGGTTTTTCATAACAAAAACACAGACAATAGAATATTAATGCGAACAGATCGTCGAAGATTCGATACACCTTGTATATACTTAATTATCATAAATTAATCGCGACTATTCAGAGGTGGTAATAAAGACGACTTCCACACATTGTGATTCATTCGTTATCTTCAGCGTGCACAGTCGTGTACATTCTGTCGTGGAAAACGCCAATTAAACGCTATTGAGAAAATGATCAGCCTTAAAGTAAGTCCTTTTATGATATAATTGTGTGCGAGCGCCAATGTTATCGCTATTATTTAATAATAAAAGAGCGCCGGCGGCTTCTATGGATTCAAATTCAATGAATCACCGTTGCGCAATAATTAGTGCATAATTCGCTCTTTTTATTATACCTATTATGCAGTGCAGAAGAAGCAAAACGATTACTTATTGTAGGTTTTGTTGATTGCCGCTGCAGTGATAGGCGCGTCAGTTTGCGAGATTCCCCAAGAGGAAGATTACGGTCCCATCAGACGGCCCAGCAATCCATCCTCGGCTCGTGACATTCTCGGATACGACCACTTTCAGACCAGCAATCGAGCCGGTCCTAATAAGATACAATTTGGTAATCACTGGGAGCAATTCGATTCCTCGCCGCCAATCAAATACGAACCGAATCGTGTCCAATATGATAGACCGCCGTTCTTCAAATAGTGAAATTATTCAAACTTTTCTGTGTAATTCTAGTTTTAGACTTGCATCTTTTTAACTGACTTTTTTTTATAATGTGCGCGAGCTTTAAATGAGCTCTCACAAGACGATTTTTAATTAATTTAAAAAGGCAAATTTATTTTGCAACACCGCTTTAAGTCGTTAAATTTATTGCAATGAACATTTAGTTTTTTTTTTTTGATGTTGTTATTTTTCGTAGTTGTATTTTTTTTTTCTTGTTGTATAATTTCTAGAGTATTCCATGTCGGTGGTTTAACCACTTTTTTGGACTTTAAAAAGATAAAAAATATGCTCTGCTAAAATTTTCTTGTTTTTTTTTTTTTAATGGTGTTTTGTTATTCTGTTTTTCTACTTAAAGCGTAGTTCTCGAATTAATTTTATAATTATACCTTTCTGATTTTTAATTGATTCATCATTGAACCTAATTATTCTGTTTATGTTTTCACTTTATGTATTTATTTTAAATGTAAATTTAAATTGTTTAGTGCGGTATATAATGTAGGCAACTTGATTTGATGAATTTATCAATTTAATTATTAATGTAAAAAGCTTAGTTTTAAAAATATTCGGTAAAGTTCCATGGATATTTTAAATGAAATTGGAATTTTTGACATTTTTTTTTTATAAAAGTTTTGTGAAATTTGTTAAAAGTTATTTAAAATTTGATTCATTTAACTTAAACCATTGCTTCATAGATGGCTACTGTTTTAAAATATTTTTATGATTTGAGACAAAATGCAAAACTTTTATTAATTAATAGTTAATTAAAGGTAAAGGTGTCGTGGCTATAATAATGTTTTTAATCATTTCATTTAGTTTGTTTTTATGGTAATAAATGTTTTTATGATAATAAATACATTTTGCTTATCTATATTTTTCGCATTGTTAATGAAAAAATTAAGTGAAAATTATTGGGTTTAATTTCTTATCCAAATTTGGTCCTGGAATGGTTTATAATTGATGCTGTAAGTCGGCCTAAACAACGAATGTTTTGGTAAAATTTTTATGACCATTTGAGTCCCAGGATCTTAACGAAATTAATTAGCTTTATAGGCTTTATAGGTTTTAGTGCGGTAAGTCACGGCAACATAATTAATAAAATCACGGCAACATAATTAATATAACGAAATAATGCCGATAAAGTCCGCCTATTACCAAAATTTCTGACTTTTTTTACGGCGATCGACCATTCGTCCTTTAGCCAAGTGTTACTGCTGCTATTAAATGTGTAATAGATTTTCTGCTATAGTTTTGCGGGAAATTGGTACTTTCTTAAGTTTTGTCAAGGATTCAGGAATATTTGATAATAGATGGATTAAAATTGGGATGGGAGGCCATTGTGACTATCGAGGATCGGCTCAGTTTTCGCTATTTGATAGATCAGATGGATTCATTGTAACTATTAGGGATTAAGGATGCTTTTGAAATGCATTGAATGAAGGTCCCTTCACTGATCCTAAAATTGTTTTTAGTCTGCAAGAGAGTGTGGGAATATTGGATGGCAAATTGATAAATAAATTTCACAATACATTTTTCTAATTAACAAAAAAAAACTCTATAAAAGTTAAAATAAAAATCAAACCGTGCAATTTTATTTTAATTAAGAGAGTTAATTTAATTAGACTTACATTTTGACATTGTTTGTTTCTTAACGACAGCCGAAGGATAACTTTCTACATTAAGTACAATATAATTAAATCAGCGACAAATTAATCGGATAAATTTATTTTAAAGAAGGTCCCACTCAAAGGATAAGTGTATTTGAAATGGAATTGACTAAAAAAGCATTTTCGATTACGGTTTTAATTGTTACTTATACATTTACTTGTTTTTAAACTTTATCAATGTACAAAAATTAACATAAAATTAGTAACATTTCTTATTAAATCTCACTTTATCTTAAAAATAAAATAAAAAAATATTTTTATTGGCAACAGAGTTCACATTTTGTTAAAAAAATTGTATAAAACAATTTACTAAAAGTAATTTTTAGTACCCTTGGCGTTGTGGTTTACCAATGATGGTGTCCCCAACCATGGTGGTGATGATGGTGACCCCATCCATGTCCCCAACCACCGCCCCATCCGCCGCCCCAGCCGTGATGATGGTGTCTTGGATAATGGTGATGATGATGGTGATGATGTCCGTGCCATCCGCCCCATGGGGCTGCTAACGAGACTCCCAAAACCAACATAAAAATCTTTAAAGAAATTAATTATTTAATTTATTTTAAAGTTTCATTTTTAATAATCACTTACCACCAAAAACTTAAACATTTTCCTTTTGCAAATAATCTTCTTTAATAGATTGTAAAGTAAACTTGCAACTGTTTTGGACTGAATGGCTTAATCGTGCATGCAGATTGCTCTTTTATACATCCTCACTCGAAAATCCTTAAAAATAACCCAAGAAACTTTACAAACAAAACGGCAGCTTATTAAATTATATTTATATTTTTTTTTTAAGCGATGTTACTTGAATTATTTGTTTTCGCGACTGTTTAAACAGCGCTGGGCTTTCCTGAGCTGTTTCTCAAAGAGTACCTATCTACAAAATATATGAATCATTTGTTAATTGATTGTCGTAAAAAATAGCCGCTAAGGACGATTTCAATCGCATTAAAATATTCATTTGTAAGTGCCACTTACATTAGAATTGCTTTCGGACAACTATTTTTAAATGCAAACGTTTGACGAAAAGACTCTGGTTTTTCACGTTTTTGAGTAAAATATGAATAATTCCAAGCACGTCTTATTTAACAAGTTTATGGCAAATATTTTGTTTATACACGGCTTATTTTTTTTAATGAGAAAATGTTGGGATTATTAAAAGTTTAAAAACTATTTTAATGACAGTAATAAATTTTAGTGCAATATATGCTAATTTCTGGTTTTCCACTGTCAATAATTTTATTCTGTGAGTATTTATTGGGTTTTTATACCTCTGTTTTATTTATGATTAAGGCATACATTTTATATTCAAGTAAAATCAATAAAAATACAATTTGCAATAAAAATTACAATTATTAATTTATTAATGCTTCATGTGATTTATTATTATTAACTGTTCATTAAAATCACTTTAAATAACAAGAATGCTGAAAGTAATTAAAAAAATATATATTACTTCGTTGAAAAAAAATATGCAGACGAGAAAAAAGTGCGAAAACAACAATTGCAAAAAAGCTTTTGTTACAATACAATTTATATTTAAATGTTCTTTTGCTTAATGATCGACGTGAGAAAAACGATTTGTGTGAGTTTAAAGTTATAATTATTGTAGATGTGTTGAAATATTTCAATCGATTAATTTTAATACTCGTATAATAAAAAACCGTTTTTCGAGTTGTGAAAAATAATTAAAAAAAGGTGCTTAAATTAGTCTTTGATTATGTCAATTATCGGAATGAATTAGCTTTTACGATTTTTTTTTAACGAAATTTTAAATATTATTTGTTCATTGTGTTATTAAATTATTGTTTTCTTAAAAAATAAATTTGAATTAACAAAACTTGACAAAAAAAAAAGCTGTAATTATGTTAATTAACTTAATGGTTATAACTTTTATGATTTTTTCTAAAATTATGAAACTTTTGTTTTATTATAATACTAAAGTAAAAAGATATATCATTTATATCTTAAAAATGAAATTGAAACTAATAATAAAGGTAAAAAGAATTAGTACATCAATTTTAATATATTTTCTTTCGTTGAAACCGAACTCTTTGTCATTGTGTCACTATCACCTATTGTTCTTTTTTTCATTAAAAAGTAATAAAGGAACTATCAATTTTGTAATTACAAGTTTCGAATTTGGTTATTGTAATTTTATGTGAAAATAAAAATATTCTTCATCCAAACTTGGTCCAGAAATGTTAATTCCAATAAAATTGATGCTGTACCGAAATTAGGAATCAGTTCTAACGGCCCAATCGTCCAGAGGTACGTGAAAAAATTGTTTTTAGACATTTGAATCTAATATTTAGCCATCAAATTCACAGGATTTTAACAAAATGAATCAGCTTTAAAAGACAATCTGAGAACCGAAATTCCCGACAACATAATTTATAATAATAATAACTAATAAAACAAAATAATGCCAAAGAAATTCTACTACCAAAATTTCTTATAATTTAATTTCTGAATCTCTGCGCTATTTATGCAAAATTTCATTTTGATATTGTGCAGTTAATGATTATTATTATTTTATAAGGTATACGTACAAACTACGAACGATTAAGTATAAGTATTCAAAATAATCCAAAAATATTTTCTTTAATAAACCACTTTGCAAGTAAAATGACAAGAGCAATTTATTGTTATGCATATCTGCAATATTTAAACACGCAACCTTTTTTCATTTCCTCTGCAAATAATTATTTTAATTGCATCAAACAAGGTGACACATAAATATATATATATAAATATAAATATAAATAATTAAATCACTCAGTGATGTTATATTGTTTGCCTTATTAATTAACAACTGAAAGAAGTAAAAAAAAATCACATTTTTCATCTCTTTTTTAAATATTGTTTTATTTTTACAAAACACTCATTTTATATACAAAATTAATAAACTTATATTTACACAAAAAAGGTAACATTTTCGCAATGGATTCGACATTTATCTACAAAATATTACAACATTGCATTTTTACCAATAACTGTGGTGTCCATGATGGCCGCCGTATCCATGGTGGCCATAACCGCCGCCATATCCGTGGTGTCCACCGTAGCCATGGCCGTAACCATGACCACCATATCCATGTCCGTATCCACCATGGTATCCGCCATGACCGTGGCCATATCCATGTCCGTGTCCATAGCCCGGGTCAGCTTTGGGCTCGGGGGCGGCGAAAGCCATGGCAATAATGGCAGCCAATACAACGAACAATGCCTTTAGAAATAAAACAAATAAATTGTTAATTATTGTAAGAATTGTATAGGGGAATTATGGAATACTCACTAAATATTTGGCCATTTTAGAGATGAAAATGAATGAGTTGTACGAAGATATCTGAAGATGTCTTTTTGAGTGTGAATTTTGTTGTGTTGAAGTGTCGCTTCTGCTGGAGGCTTTATATAGTCCAGCAGTGGTTTGTTGTTTTCATTATTATTATAACTAGACTGGCAATTTCATTGCAATGGTATATGGGTTTCGTCATTGGGGTTCCCATTCCATGGAAAAGACGACCTGTCCAATAACACCGGTAGTCGTTGTCGTTTCGCTAAGATAATTGTTTTTTGCGTTTAGCATATATTTTAATTTAAGTGCTTTGAATAAAGGATTCTCGTCGAATAGCATTTGGAGAAATTGCTCTTTTATTGCGTTCAACTTTTTTGACTTTAGTTTTATTTTAATTCAAAAACGTTGTTAAATTTATGATTTTGTTTTGTTTGTCGTTAAATACTTATAATCTACAGATTTTTTGTTCAATCTATTATTTTAAATTTCATTATATACCTAAGAAATTATCAAATTTTATATTGGTTTAATAAAAAAAAAAAAAACAATCATCACAATATTTAACTCCTTTCAGACGAACATTGCTCCGCTTGATAATTTTCAATCAGTTGCAATTTACATCTCGTAAATAAAAAAAAAATTTAGTCATTTTAATTAAATGTAAAAACCCAACACAAATAAAAATGTCACGAATTGTTTTTAATTAATTAAGCAATAAACTTCTTAAAATAGGTCAAAGTCAAAATATTAAAACTAAAATTAATTATATTACGACAACAAATAAATATCGTCCATAATTTATTTCCTTCCACACAAAAAAATCCTTAACATTTAAAAATTTTAACAACGAATGCATTAATTTTGGAATTAACAAAAGAAAAGACGTAATTTTCGATGACACAAACAATTTACCAAATTACCTTTCTACGCCCTAATGACTTTTTGACTTATTTTCCCAATAATGTAATTAGGCTATCAGTAGAATTTACTTTATATATAAGCGTTGACTATATGTTTTAAAAATTCATTTGAAAATTAACTACAAGACTACAGTAATTTATTTTAAAGTGTTAAAAACTTTTAGTAAAAAAAAATGAGGAATTTACTCATTGTTCTGGTAAGAAACTCAAATTAATAAAACAAAAAATAGTATCTTAAATGCAATTACATTACAGTCCGTCTTTGCTGTTTTGTGTCTATTTACGGCGCAAGAAGCATCTTCACAACCCTTATTTTTCCCATTCGGGCTAAGGGTTCATGTGGGTGGACATTCGCATTACGACCACGATCATTACCACAGCGACTATCTTGACCATCATTGGCATAAGTTGAGAGTTCACGTGCATTATTAATTTTATTTTTGTCAAATTTTGTGTAACTTTCAATTGGTAATAAATGTTCAAAAAATGTATTAAATTATTAAAGTGAAGTGATCGATATGTTTTTCTGTTGTTTTTTGTTTATTGTCCCAAGACGCATCAAATCAATTTGCAAGTCTATAAAATGTCGTTTTTGTTTTGGACAAGGTCAATGTAGCAATTATTTTAATGTGCACTTCATGGAAAGATATACTGCATTTACAATGGATGCATTTTCTCTTCGTGTGGTTTTATAGGCACTTTTTATGTTTGCATTTCATTTTTTTTTGCTAAAAACTGCAGTAAGCTTTGTCACTTTTGTTTTATTGTATTTAAAAGTAATTACTTTTTAACGACATTGTTTTTTTTTAATTTACAAAGAAATATTAACTTAAATAAAAGTTTTGTTTTTAAAATTAATCAGTCACACAGCAATAAGAAATTAACACTCTTAAAAAGTCAAATTGCAATAAAATATAAATGTTGATGAAAGTAAGTCCAAAGCTTAAAACTTAAAAGACAAGACAAAAAGTGCACTTTATTTTATTTAGTAGACACTGAAAAACCCGTTGCTGTTGTTGTTTATCTTCCCTGCTCCAGTCTAGTAATTATTTAATACTCCTAGAAATAAAAAAATATCTATTATAAAAATCATTTTATACTTAAACAGCGGTTAAAAGAAAACAATAGAGAAATAGTATACTTCAATATGCAAATGAGTAAATAAGACCTCATGGAAAAGTGGAAGTGCGTAAAAGTAAAGACGTCATTCACCTTGTTCTTTGGCAGTGGATTCCCACCAATTTACACACACGTTTCTTGTTCCAAGAACTTGTTTTTCTAATTATATTAATATATATAAAAAAATGTTTATGTGTTCGCCTCACTAATTGTGTTTGCTCAATAAAGTGCAAAATCAATAGTCAATCATAAATCATATACGAGAATTAATAGAAGTATATATGTATTATTGTTGATCGATTCAGTATCTTTAATGACGTAAATAATTCGCATAATATGGAGTCAACAAGGTTTCGGTCTTTCCAAATTCTTGAATCTTCGACCGAAAACGCGAATGGGAAAATGTCAGTAAACAAACATTTTGTTTATAATATGCGACATTTCACGGAATCATAAATTTATTAGATGTTTTCATTATTTGTTTATTATTTTTGTTATTATTAGTGATTAGTGCGAATTGTAGAATATATCTTGAATTTAGTTTATATAATAATACATAATACTATGTAATTAAATGCCGTTATTTTTTTTTCGGCGTATACAGGGTGACAACGAAAAGTGGTTAGTTCGTTTCTCCTATTTTTTCTTTTTCCATATTTTATTATTATAATTTTGCAATTTCTTTTTATAAAAGTTTATAATTTTGTAAAAAACATAATTTTCGATTGATTTACGAAAATTTCAATTTTTTTATCACTTCCGGTTTTTCATGAAATTACTTTTGATTGATTTGAAAATTGGGACCGATAGCGGAGAGCGGGACAAAAATTTTAGTTTATTTATTAGTATTCACCAATTAGTATTTATCTGTGGCATTTATATAATTTATAATTCAATTGTAATCATATTTATCATTGAATTCATTAAAAATGATTTTTTTAATATCCTATAGTGGTTTCATTAAAAAAAATAATTGATATGTGATTAGAAATCAAGGGGATTGAATTATTAAGTGAGTAACTTAATATGTTAAAACTTAATACTAAAAAGAAATTGCGTGGTGACATTTTTTGACATAACTTTACTTTATCTTAATCATTTTAATTCGATTGTACGTATTCTTGAGTCAATTATATAAATTATAATTTTTTGGATCCAAATTTAATCTAAAAGGGTAATGAGAAACACTAGAAGGCCAAAAATGGCCTCAGCAATAAAAAAAAAATAGAGAATAATTAATCGATGCCTTTAAAAAATCAAAAGTTTCATAAAAATTGGTGGGTAAATAACCAAATGAATGGATGGAGCGACAACTTTCCGTTATCATTCTGTACCAATATTTTTTCCTGCTAATCGGTAACTGAAAATTACTGATTTATTATTATAAAAAAATACATATTGACAAAATATATTAACGTAACAACAAACAATAGAGTCAAAATAATCGGTGTAAAAAATGGCAATGTCGAAGATTTTTTAATTTGTTGTTATCAATTACACAATATGTTTAGCTTAAAAATACCTGTTTTGTTACTAACTCTGTAAATAACAAATATCAAGTGTATTGATTGGCTCATTTATATTTTACGTATTAATCATTTTACCAATATTTATCAGTGACAATCACTTAAGCCCATTTAAGCCTAAAAGTTTCCATCTTTTACATACGTAATGTGTGCAATGTTATTGTTAAACTTCCATTGAAAATCAATTTCAATATAAATCACTATAAATGATAAATTTATACAAGCAGTAAATCACACACTCAGTGAGTCCATAAGTAATGCATGCATTCTTGAAACAATTAAATAATCAACACACACATACAACCACAACTTCCTGTTTTTTGCTATAATTAAGGCAACAGTTTATTTCATAGAAGAGTCCTTTCAATGAAACAATTTTTATCGTTTAATTAGACCATTCTATGCAAGGCCGCACTCAAAACTTTTACATAACACTACTTCCAGAATTTTACTAATACATAAGAGAAAAAAAAAAACTAACAATAATGGTAAAATAATAATCGTGACAAAACGCCTTAACTAATATTTGCTTATCAATTTACACACGGGTTTTCACTGCTTAGTGCTTAGCCTATCTCGATATGACCTCTCCTTACGACATCCAAGTATAAAAGCCGCTAAGATAATCGCACCGAGTGCAATTGCGAAAAATTCATCATTTATAAAAGTGTATCTGTTTTCGTGTAGTAGAAAATCATGTCGGAAAATCCAACTGTAAGTCGCTTCTTGTGCTACTGTTTTCGTTTCGTTGTGTTTTGTTCATTTTTTCGTTTTGTGTCCTTTCTTTGTCTCTGCAGCTGTTCTGTTTGATACTCGGTGTGTTGGTGAGCGCCGTTTTGGCCTTTCCGCAGGATCCGCAATTCTTAGGATGGCATCACAGGCCTGGACATAACTCCAATGTCGATCCCGGATTCAATCCTGCCAACTGGGGCAACAATGGCGGTAATACCAATGTAGATCCTGGATTCAATCCCGCCAACTGGGGTAACAATGGTGGTAACAATGGTGGTAACACTAACATAGATCCTGGATTCAATCCGGGTAATTGGGGTAGTAACTCTGCGTCCAATGTGGATCCCAATTTCAATCCGGGCAATTGGAACAGCAACACCAACGCCGCCGGTGTTGATCCTGGATTCAATCCTGGTAATTGGGGTTCGAATAGTGCTGCAAATTCGGCATCCATAATTAATCCCACTTATGATCCTGCAAGATTTAATGGTGGTAACAATGGTTGCAATAGTGGCTCATGTGGATAATTTATAATTTAATATTTTTTCTTTGTTTTTTATTGTTTTTTTTTTGTATTTTAAATTTAATAAATTTTTTAGAAACTTTTAAGAACATATTACGCATTACTTATATTCGTTTACAAAAATTGGATATGTCAGCTGGTTACCGAATTATTCCGAAAAAAAAAAATAGCTGTCAGAAATAAATAATCAACTTCTTTTTTTTTAATAGAAGCCATAGTTGGCTTATGGACTTATCAATTAGCTTATTTTTTTCTGATTTCAACGACACAGCTCTTTGTGTACTTGTCTTTGGGAGTTATTATTAAACTTAAAAAAGTTGTACATAAGTTGTAGTAACCGCTGCTTTGGGTATGATCAGCATATCGTAATCGTAGCAAAAGTCTCGCAAGCCTGGTGCGATCGATGTTATCGATTGCATCACCATTAAAATCAGCACCTTCGCAGTAGTTCCAGATAGTTCCAGGTAGTTCCGATCTTTCAACACCTTTGGTGCAACTTACCAAGAGCAGCAACTTTTCATATACCTATACAGAGTGTCCCTATTTCTAAAGATTTATTATACAATTCAAAGCCTGCTATTTATTTTTCAAAAAATAAATCATACAAAGTATTATATCGTTGAAATCATAAAAATTGACCTATTTAAGTTCAGGTTTAACTATGGCTTCCACTGGAACGAAACAGTTTTTTTTTCAGAAAATCAAGCAAGTGATGTGAAAAATATTTATTTACATTAATAATTACTTTCTTTCTATGTTAAACAATTTAGTTTTCTTGGACTAAATTATGACAAAAAAATTAGTTCCTGAACAAAGAAACATATCCGTTTGTGTCCATTTTACCGAATCTCTATCTTTAAAACTGTATAAGTTACCCATGTAACGGCTCAGCAAATGGCCACCCTATACAGGGTGTTTCACGAGAGCGGGAGGGCATCGATATATGGAGAACTATAAAAGCGAACTTAATTTTTTCTTTTCCATTCTTAATTTCAGCAAATGCTTCATTCTCGGAAAATA
>JASKGO010007337.1:0-22716 GCA_030556065.1 Holobus sp. GC000080 | reverse complement strand
AGGATTGTAAATAAAAACAAAAAAAGGCTTTCGTGAAAATAGAAATTGTTAATTGCATTGTGATTTATTTATCTACTTATTAACTATTTAGTAATTATCAACAACAAACATGCTCAGTTTTAACTTCTGTGGTATTTGTGGAAAAGACCATCAACAGGATGACTGCCAAATAATAAATATGGAAAGAAACATACCTGATAAACCAGTGCCTTCCAAGGCGCGCTTATCATTACCGGACTGCTTTAAACTCGTAAAAATGTCGGATGGTTCAACATCAGTTCAATGTCTTGAAATGATTAAAAAGGGCACAAAGTTTGGGCCATATGTGGCAAAAAAAAAGTTATGTGTTGAGGCAAAAGTAGATTTTATGCTCAAGATCTTTCACGATGGAAACAACGATTTCTTTAAAGAAATTTATTTGGACAATGCAGATGAAATGGAATGCAATTGGATGTTTTTCATACAGAAGGCAGACTCTTTAAATGAACAAAATTTGTTGTGTTATGAGGAAACAAGCCAAATTTATTTTGCATCCTTTAGGGACATTGAAGTTGGCGAGCATTTAAGGGTTTGGTATGCACCTCATTACGCCCTGTTAATGAAGAAACATTGTTTGAAACCCAGTAGTGCCATTCAGGAAACTAATGCTTTTAAGAATAAAGGTATTTGTTGGATGTATCTAATCTTATTTTTAAGCAACATGTAAACTTCTCTACTTTAAAAATCGATTTTCCATTTATTGTTTCTACTTGTTTTGTTTTGCAGATATTGATGAGATTATTAAACAGCAATATAATATTAGGGACAGGCAAGTTTGGTTGTGCAAATTTTGTGGTAACCAGGAAAGAAAAATTCACAAATTTGCTTTGCATATCTTGGAACATTACCAAACGCAAATGAAGAAGACCTGTGAAATTTGTCACGATAAATTTGTCACTCAACAGGTAGGCTTTCAATTTGTTTTTATTTTTTCCCGTTTAACATATTTGCTATTATTATTAATTTAATTAGAAATTAATATTTTCAGAGACTTAAACGGCATATGTGGTTAAAACATAGTGAAACTATTTCAAATGTAAATTTGCAGGTATCAAACAAAACCAGCGCTGCCTCGGTAATATCAGAGAAAGCGGGAAAAAACAAAAATATCTTGGGTCCACTTTTGCTTAATGAAGTGGCGGACAACAATGTCCTTTTAGAGCACATCAGTTTCAGTCACGAATCGACCAATGCACTTGGTGCAGGAGGAAACCTCAATTTAGAAGAGGACGACACATCGCTCATCCTCAACGAAGACGAAACATTCAATTTGCTCGATGATGCCGCAGCTCAAGCAGCTGGTGACGAAAACGCTACGACTAAAGGGGCAAAATTTACTTGCGACATTTGCCTGAAGAACTTCAGTAAGCTGACTGCTTTAATCAAACATTTGACGGCTCATACTGCCAAGTACGTGTGTGATCTGTGCAACGTAACATTCTCGCGGAAAGAGAATTTTTTATTGCACAAATGCAATCGATTGAATTCGCAACATAAGGAGTCGTCGGTAAAATGCACTGAATGCGATCGATTATTTTACAGTGTCAAGTATCTCAATAGACACATGTTGAATAAACACCCCGCATTTATTTGCTCCAAGTTTTGTAAAAAGTCGTTCAAAAGTCGAGAGTCACTGGACCAACACGAGTGCGTCCAGAAGGAACCGGAGAGATTCGCTTGTAATTTCTGTACAAAAACGTTTCGGATGAAACGCTATTTGAATCGTCATGTTTTATTGCACAATGTTCGTCGTGATGAGTGGCTCTGCGAAATTTGTTCGAAAAATTTTTCTAGTGGTGACAAGCTAAGTCGTCATATGGAAACGCATAATGCTAATTGGCAATATTCTTGTCTAATATGTAACAGAAAGTTTGCACGCAAAAGGTCGTTGGATATACATGTGGAACTTCACAAGAATGAAGTAAGTTTAATTTAATTGTAACACTAACTAAAGTGCTAAAACCATCGGTTGAAATTAGCGGATCCGCAAGATTTTTGTGAAAAACGTTACATTTTTATGAATTTTAATTTAATCATTTAACATTTCAGCCAAAGTTCGAATGTGAACTATGCCATAAGAGGTTTGCTGTGCGAAATTACTTAACGAAACATTTATTAACGCATAGCAATAGCTTCGAGTATGCTTGCGATGAATGTCCACGACGTTTCCACACAGAAAACGAACGAAATCTGCATTGCCGAAAAGTTCACGAGAAACGATGTACAAAGTGCGGTAAATCTTTTGACACGTTGAGCGCATTGAAAAGACATGCGATTGAACATTTTGTTAAAAAGTACCCGTGCCCCAAATGCGATTTAATATTTTCCGTGAAAAGTTCCGTCAGCAGACATTTGAAGCAGAAACACACGGCGGTGACTTTAAAATCGAGAAATACAAATTCAAATAACAAAAATGCTTCGCAATGCGATCAAATTGTAACAAATATTTTAACAAAAGAAAACGCAAATAAGATGGAAACAATTTCCACTGATTTCGTTCACACCAACAGAGAAGATCAACTTCCAAAAGGGAAAACTGATAGTTCAGATAAAACGTTTGCCGAAATTGAAGCAGAACTTAATAAACTGCTTAATGGAAGCGAAGAGAGTAAAGTATATTTTTCTATGCCGGAATTAGGCGGAGAGCATCCTCGAAATTACACATTTGGTAATTAACTACACTTTTTTCCTATGGATTTAATGGGCCAATTGGCCTGTAAAACTCCCTTGGAGTTAAAATTTTAAATATAATCTAAATAATAAATATACAAATATTATTTGTGTGTTTCAGGCGAATCTACTTATATTTTAAATAATATTAAATCATTGGACGTAAGTGAAAACAATGAAATCGAAATGGAACGCGGTTACTTGTAGGACTAAAAAGATAATAAATATAAAACAAACCTCTTTTTGTCAAGTTAAGAAATATATTTACTACAAGACATTTATTTCTGTTAATTAATATATTATTGATATTTTATTTTCAAATTAAGTTAATTTCACTTATTTGCAACCATGCTGCCAACGGTAACCATTTGTGGCTGATAATTGTCCTTATTGTATTTGTTTCCTGATAGATGACAATACTGAGAGCCATTCTCAATGGGTCTATACTTAACCAATTGTTGATAGACTTGTTTCATTCTTTGGATGTTAATGCGACTGGCCACTGCGTGACTGACCATCGGAAGCGGATAGTCCTTACCTATGATACATTTTGCTGATCGCTGAACGGTGTCTGGAGCTGTCCACGGTTCATGGATATACTGCGTAGGAATATTCTTCAGGACTGGTAAGTATTTCCTTAAAAAAAAAATATTTAAAAAAAAACAAGGAAAAAGAATGGCCCATGAGGGGATCGAACCCGCGACCTTCGCGTTATTAGCACGACGCTCTAACCAACTGAGCTAATGGGCCTGTCGCAAAATTATCCACAGTCTGACAATTTAAGGACGCTCGTATGAATAGTTTTTTCATAAATGAAATTCACAAGACTTTTAAAGTCCTTTGTACTGAATTAAGTTCGGTAACACATTTCTTTTAATTTTAAGACCGTTTTAGTAACAATATAGATATCTACAACCCTGTAGGTCGAAAAAAAGTCTTCTTAAATCTGCTGTTATGCCTTGTTCGCACTAGTCTAGTAATTTAGTAAAGTAGCGAGTAGTTTAGCCACTAAATTACCCGTCACTCGCCCGATAAAAATAGAGTAAAATGGATCGACTAAACTACATGACTAATTTTTTATGGTTTTAGCCACTAAATACTCGCTACTTTACTAAATTACTAAACTAGTGCGAACAAGGCAATAGAACAGCAACTACCCTAACAACAAGGGATGAAGGGAGCTTCGTAACCGTCACCGAAACAATCGGATAGCCGAAAAAGTCCATATCCGTATCCGCAACCAACGTTACGGATCCATAATATCCCTAGTATCCATCACCTTCTCAAAAATATGTTCCCAGTAAATCCAAAAAGACTTAAAACGCCTGTGACTGAAAAATGAATCGGTATCGTCGAATTTTGAAAAAAAAAATGGCCCATGGGGGGATCGAACCCGCGACCTTCGCGTTATTAGCACGACGCTCTAACCAACTGAGCTAATGGGCCTATGATAAACTTTTAATTTAATAAATTTTTCAGAGAGCAGAGAAATTAAAAAAAAAATCTAAAACTTTCTTTGACAATGATATTATTTAAATAATTAAAAAAATTAGCCATTGGGTCCATTATATAACTTCGAATTTAGATATTAAATTTCAAGTAAATATAAAGTGCTGATTACCTTATGTAATCCCCATTGGGATCCGCTTTGCGGCCAAATTTCACCGGGCAATAACAATGAAAGAACTGCTGAAAGAAGCTGGAACATGATAGCCACATCCACATGCCTGCGTTTACTGACCAGTCGGCATCCAGCAGGAGTTCCTCGAAAACCTTTCGAATTTAAACGAATTATTGAATAAAACAAATACATCACACAAAAGATAATTTTTGTTTTTGTTTTTTTACCTTCATGCCTTCTTCCCATGATAACCACAAATCTCCGCGGGTCAAAAAACAGGCAACAGCATGCCGAGCCAAATGATGAATCCATCCTTCCTCCCTCAATTGGGTCATAATGGCATCAATCCATGAAAATCCCGTCTGACCCTACATGACAACAAATATTACTTGAAGATGTGAAGTAGACTTATAAGAATGAACATACATTAGCCCATTTCGCAAGGGCTTCTGCATTCTTATCCCATGGAATTTGCACGCAAATGGGATTGCCGAACATCTTATCGAAATTAGGATTGCGTGTAGCAGCGCAATAAAAGAACTCTCGCCAGAGAAGCTGCCCATGCAAGGACAATGGTGGAAAAGCCTTCTTGATTTTCTTGTAGAGATCCGTAAGTTGATAGTAGAAAAGGCGCGTAGATAAACAACCGAAACGCAAGTAAGGAGATAATCCAGTTTGCGATGGAAGAAGCGATTGCGGAGTCATCTTAGGACGTCCGAATGAAGCGACCCATGCCTTCCGCTCCAAATGTCTTTCGAGTCTACCCAACGCTTCACTTTCACCGCCATGCCACACTGGTGGCATCAGACCTTCAGTATCGAAGCCCAGTTCTTCCAAAGTGGGCACGCCGTACCTATCATCGTGATCCTCCGTTAGTGGGGTATAGGCCCCATTGAGCGTCATCATGGTGACCGGAAGTTCAGCTGAAGGGGGCGGGTCCATGCGTGCGATAACGGCTAAGAACTGGTGATAAGTTAAGGGCGCTCTTCCGCCATTTCTATCGATGATGTTTTGAAGGCGGTAGAGGGTGTGAGAAGACCTTTGGACAACAGTAATGCCCATTTCCTTACATAGGGCTGTTATGTTGTGGTCTCTAACCCGTCCAAAAGGTTCCGGGTCTTCTTCGAATGTGAGGGCGGTCGTGTTCCATTCTTTGAAAAGTTTCGGAAGGGCATCAGCCGGTTGGCCGCGAATTACGAACAGTCTTGAGTTTAGTTTGCGCAAACTGCGATCTAAATCTTCTAAGCATTGTAACAAAAACCTACGCACAAAATGAAATCATTGATTAATTTACAGAAATAGAATTGCAGAGATGAGGGAAATGTTAGTTATAGAAATGGTATTATGGTTGTTTTATCATTACTACATTTTTTGCTATATAAATATATAAATATTGAATCCACAATCAATATTGTTGCTGGTAAAATTTCCGAGGTAATAAACAGTTATTTCAAGTTTCGCGTGGGTGTGTTTTTATAATTCAGATAAACATCAAATAAATGTGTATTTTTATATCACTTTAATTTGAAAATTTAAATTAAAAGAAGTATTAGATTAAAAGGAATTTCTCGAGGAATTTCTTCTAGAGAAAATTTGTGACATATAAAAGACTATTGTTCTTGGCACGTGCATTACTATGCGAAACTAATAATAATAATAATAATGCTTATAACAAGCAATCTATTTAAGGAATATAATTACCTAAATTATTACTCAACATCATCGTTTGGTGGTTACCAAACTGTAATGATACTCTAATATTTGTTTGAATGCACCAATATTGTGCAGATGTAGATTTTTTATAATAATCTACAGCAGCGGTTTCCAAACTGGGAGGCCCGCCTCCCTAGGGAGGCGCGGACTAGTCTTAGGGGAGCCGCGAAACTTTTGCGCAGTGAGCAATTAATAAATATCTTTATTGAGTACTTTAAACTAATTGTCACGAAAAATTTTGTGTTTATATACTTTTATAAAATATAAAGGGAGGCGCCAAATTATATAATATTTTCAGGGGAGCCGCAGTATAATAAAGTTTGGAAACCACTGATCTACAGGGTAGGAATTTCAAAGTAACTTCTTGTAATCAAACCTTTTAAAAGCTTTCTGAACATAACATTATTTTAGGAATGATGGCCTGAATATTCTAGTTGCGCCGAATTTTATATATCCTTTAAAAGCAATTAGGGAAAGACGAAATTAGTAAAATTTAAATGGAAAACAAACTTTGATCATATGTGAGTAACAAAATAATAGTTATAAACTAAGTAAATAACAATTAATAGTATTAACATTGTATTAATCTATTCAAAATGTTTTATTCCTCTAAATATAATTACAAAAGAAAACTAGTCCTCTAGTCTTAATTAATATAGAAGTAGAAGAAACTCTTTAGGATTTAATAGCAAACAAACAACAACAACAACAAAAATGAAAAGAACTCACCTCCATTTATTAATGCCAACGTTGGAGGACCCGGCAAACCACGGATCTAGAACAAAAACGCATCGGAAAGTTTTGGCCCCCTTTAGTCCTTCCCTGAGGGCCGGATTATCGTGAAGCCGGAGCCCTTTTCGAAACCAATGCACCATATGTTTTTCGGGAGCCGCGTCACCGCCACCTCCCCGACTTTTCCCCAATTGGCAGTTCATGTACCACCTCTTGAAGACATCGCAAATTATCAATACAAAACACCGCTTTTAATCGGTATTCGTTTCAGAAAACGCACGATTTGCTACTAGTTAAAATGGACCCCGCGCCCAAGATGTAAATTCGCCGCAAGAAGGATAAAAAGTTTGAATAACAACAATGACAACAATATGCCTAGCCAGAAAAATCAACACTGAATTTAGATTCTCTTTAGATCGAAGACTGGGAAAGCGTTTTGATTTTGATATATGGAAAAGCACGTCCGGGACAACGTGATCCTTTGCGGGGCTACTCTCTGATTGGATCTTAGGGTCAGGTGGGCCCCAAAGTCACGTTGACTTCGACGTGTATGTGGTACATTGAAGACTGTGATAATGGAGCTTGTGCGTTCTTTAAATCAACATCAGCATCCCCCATCGTCCCCCGTTAAAACGTGTTGCACACGTCAAAGCCAACGGTTGCTAAGCATCCCTTCCGTTTGTTTTTACATTATTTCCCTGATTTCCCCTCACGCGGGTCTGGCAACCGTTGACGTCAGCTTTCTTTTTTTATGTTGCACGAATAGAAAATAGTATTTATGTGAATGTTTCATTTTGGGAAATTTATTTATTTTTTAAAAATGTTAAACCATAAAGTTTATACTCCTCAAGTCATTATAAAAAAAATGGAAGCACAAAACGTTCAACGGCCCATTAGCTCAGTTGGTTAGAGCGTCGTGCTAATAACGCGAAGGTCGCGGGTTCGATCCCCTCATGGGCCAATTGTTTTTGACTATTATTTTTTATTAATTCGATCTGATTAATGCAGTCTATTGCTTCACATTTTTTTAGGTTGGTCTGCTTTCAAATGCTTCCACAAAAGTAGATGGTTGATGCAGTGCAATATCGAGAAATGTTAAAAAAAAAGTAATAAATGACGAAACTACTGAAAAGTATTGATTTGGTCAAGAAATTTCTTTTAATTTCCAAATTCAGACACACTTAAATATTGATCATTGTTAGAAAAGCCACCTTGTAGTTTATGATTGCAAATCATTCAGTCATTAGTGCCTCTTTCACCCAATAATTTTGAGTGCCTACCGTGCCCACTCATGAAACATATCTAAGGCAAATAAGGAATGAAAATTGATAAAATAATTATAAAGTTAGAAAACAATTGAGCTTGGCCCACTTTGCGCAAAATTTATTAAATTAAAAGCTTATCATAGGCCCATTAGCTCAGTTGGTTAGAGCGTCGTGCTAATAACGCGAAGGTCGCGGGTTCGATCCCCTCATGGGCCAATATTTTCTTTTTGCCGATTGTTTGTTATAAAAAAAATTAAGAAATGCCATTTTTATGTCAAAATTCTTTAAAAATTGATTAAATTTACGTTTAAAAGACTTAAAAATGCTAAAAGTGTAGAAATCAACTAACGAAATGGAAAATTAAACTTGTTTGTCCGGATAGTTTTTGAGTTTTTGCGGTTTCAAGCAATTACCTTCAAAGTAGTGACCATTAAGTACAATAAACTTCTTAGTCAATGCTACTACATTTAAAATTGTCTGAACTTAATACACATTGACATGAAAGACAACTAATTTCAGCTTTCACTTAAGTGAAATTTTTTTTGCAAGCTCTTCAACACTCATTTAAATGGAGAAAAAGCAGTGACAATTACTGAATAGAAAACAGTTGTTTAAAGAAACAAACAATATGCAATAAAAATGCCCACTTTTTTTATTTCTTTCCTTCTACCATTATAATGTGATATCCAAATTTGGTCTTCACAGGTGGATCAGTATAAACAGGATTGGCTATTGAAGAGACGGGCAGTGCAAAAGCAGCCTCCTGAAATGGACCCACCATTGACCCTCTGACCATCCATCCTAAATCTCCTCCAGATCGGGCCTTGTCTTCACTGTAGGCAGCTGCCACTTCATTAAACTTCTGACCAGCTTTCAGTTTTTCCAATGCCTCCAAACACTTGCTCTGCTTTTCACAGAGAACGTGCCTTACTTTTACTGAAGTGCCCCCTTTTTTCTCCTTGCCGCCACCTAAAAATAATAAAACACAGAGAAAGGTTAATGAAAGTCGATTAGGAAAGTTTTACTTATTTGGACTGCAAATTATCGTTTGCGCGAACATGCTCTACCTTTATCACTGGCCTCCTCACTTTTTCCTCCTTTTGAGGCTGATTTATTAGCGGCTGCTTTCTTCGGCGGCATTATAAATTCGTTGCTAAATTCGTTCGTAAATGAAAAAAAAAAAACAAAAGAAAACTTTGCTTGTATATTGAGGTTAGAAATTGTTACAAATTTTCAAATGAATTTTTGTAATTTTATTTGTCATGCTTTCTTTTTTGATTTGACAATATTATTTATTTTTCATTTTAATGTGTAATAATTTTTAATAAATAAAATGGAACAACAACAACGATTCAATTAAGGAAATTTGCTTATAGTTTTACTTTTTTATACGTATAAAATTAAAAAATGAACTTTTTCTTCGATTTTTATCCGCTGCTACTTTTAGGTATTTTTGATTTACCAGCAAATTAAAAATCGTTTTGAGGAATTTTATAGAAATAATACAATAATTAAAGAGCAAGTTAGCATTTCGTGCTTGCATTTTGTAATAATATTAATGATATGCTTCGGCACGATTTTCACCCGTCTTTTTTTTTTTTCTATTGTTATAATTCTATTTTCTTTATATACTGTATTTATTAATTGCTATTCTAGTAAAGTGTTAAAAAGTCATAGAACCGAATGAACAATAAGTTGTATTGCGCAGTTTATGTCTGTATAATGCTTCAGATATTATTGTTGTTGTTAAAATTCATTTAAAAGGTATTTTTGCATGTTACTTTCTAATAATTATTTAAAAAATTTATTATCGATGGTGAAATAATTCCGTGAGCAACCAAATGCTAAAAATGCAAAAAAAAATCGTATCGATTGACATGAATTTCAATTTTATACTATTCCTCTGGTTTAACCGGAAAAGCCCTCACATTAGGTTTCAATTCTTTTTTTTTTTTTTTTTTGACTGTTTAAATGCACATCAATATAATGCTGAATTATCTTTTTTCTTGGAAGTTAATAAATAAAATGGCAACACCAATAAATAATACCTATTATATAAAAACTTTGTTTGTGCTTTTAGAGATAAAAAATAGGTTTGAAAATAAAAATATTTTGTAATTCAATAAAAAATAATTAACAGTAATAAGTCTGACATTTACAACTAAATTAATATTAATTATTTAAAACTTTTGTTCCAAAATAAACATTATTGAAATTTAATTATTGAAATTGAATTTAACTATAAAATTACCACCAATTACACCGCATAGAAGTATATAATTAAACCTGATTACTTTTATTCCAGTGATGAATCTCAAAGGCACTGTTCATAACAATTCAATGACCAAAAATGTTCATTCATTGAGCGCTCAAATGCATCAAGGCGAATTAAATTAATTCAGCAAGAATAAATCACAACGTAATAAAGACATTCGGAATTAATTGCAGCATAGCATAGTATAGCAACCATGACACACAATACTATAAGAAAGAAGTACGGAGCGCATCAAGGAATTATCAATAATAAGATCGAATTAAATGTATTATTATTATTGTTATATTTAGTCGTATTTTGTACAGTATGAAACTACATCTACGCGCATTTAAATAAATAGTAGCTCTTCATCAGTCGACTCAAAGTAGGAAACAATATTGCGCTGTACTCCTCACACTCTCAGTTGGGGATTGGTGTAGCGAACGTACTTGAGCAGGTCTTCGTTCTCTTCGCACACGAACGGTTTGCGGTGATGGCAAGCGACGTCGTGCCAATTGACGCCATCGTTGTAGAATTGGTTCAGGATGGCCAGGCAGTTCTCGGTGGCACCACCTTGTTGCGCCTCTCTGTTGTCTGGTTGCGGCTTGCCGATGCCGCCGTTCTCCGACCAATCGTTCTGCTGCCTGTTGGTGGTTGGGGCCAATTTCTGCAGAACTGCGGTCCAGAACCATCCGTTGATGGGCAACGGCTGCAGGTCAGCACGGTCGCAACCTTTGAAGTCGCACAAACGTCCCGATGTCCAAATGTATTTCACCTGATGACAATGTTAAAAGTTTCAACCTGCTTTTATTTGGCCAAAAGGAAACACTGATTCCCAATACAATAAAACCACAGTAAATTACTCTTTGGTCACTTTAAGAGTTGTTACCGTTGGAATTTCGTTAAAAGAAGAAGTTGGTTACCTTTTCTTGGACAATCCTTTGTTTGATCCATTCGTTCTCGGCGCTAGTTTCCAAAGAGACCAAATCCATGCACCTTTGCCTGCAGTAGTTGCGACCACCTAGCCAATCCTCTTCGACACCCTTCAACGAAGGTTCCCTCCAGCTGAACAAGTAACCTTTGCCTAAACAGTTCAAATGCAAAATTTAGAAAAAAAAAACAACGCCCTTTCGAAAAGAACAGAATAGTTTTGCGCTACTTACCGTCAGGGGTTCGTTCGTGGATAGCTCTTTGGGCACAGAGAGCTGGTACCGGTGGTTCCAAAATCCGTCCACCGGGGAACTGGGCGGCGGCAAAGCCGAAAACGGTGAGCAGCAACGCAAAGGTCTTCATGTCTCTCGTTGAGGAGTCGTGGTCGGTCGCTTTGGATCTGAATCGGAGTGAACAGCACCTGCAGGTATATATAGAAAGGTGGGGTCTTCCGTAAAGAGGCAGAGAAAGAGCAATTACGTTTCTTATACTGCTGAGGATAGTATGTCACCTTGAACTTTAATGATCCTCTTGGTAGTCTTCGATAATAGCGAGCAGAGTTCGATGAAGTGAAAGCTGATCGGTACCGCATGTAGTGTTCGAAGAAGAAGAAGAAGAAGATGAAGATGAAACAAACCAAAGCAGCATATTCATTCAGCGGGGGTGCTTAGTGGTGACGTCACGATTCAGTCAAGAAGGAGCTCCAAAGTTCTACACCAGCTACAGCATCAGCAGAGCATCGGTAAAAGAAGTAGAAGAAGAAAGATTCACGTGTGCCACTTTCTACTGTTTACCGATACGACGTCAGGTCGCGACCATCATCCGCATCTTCATTTCAGTGCTCCTCTTTCGGCCACTTTCTTTGACCTTGCTTGCCTTCTCAGCTATTCGATTCAGACCGGCGATCGGGAATTATTGACAACAATAATTACAAAATCGAAACGATTAGCACCGGCATTACGTGAAGCTTTTTATAATTTTTTTTTTCGTTTGTTTTTGTTTTAACTTTTAATAATAAATCATCGACTAAATATTTTTACTTTCAAACAAGGCATATCCCTGTATCGATGAATATGCTGCTGACTTGAATTTCAATTTGGGTGAAACTCGTATTGATCGATACTCAAATTTTCCATTTGTTCTATTTGCGTAGAGAGAGTGTATGTATACAAGAAATAATGTATGTGGCATGTGTGAATTACGATGATGGTAATATTGGCAATTTCGTAAATGTAGGTACACTTCTCAGTAAACTGCTGAAATTGAATTGCGTGGCTTCGACAAATAATAAACTCAATTTTGAAATCTTTTTGTTTGCTTTAGAAATTTTAACGTTTTCCCAATATAGAGGTTTTATGCAGTTTTTTCGATGTTAAAAATGCCATTAATTTTTTAACAAGATTCCAACTTATTGGGATACCATTTTTTTTATGGTCGTTTACTACTCCAGAAACGAAAGTCGATTTCTTTGAAAATTAAATTGAAAAATTATATTTCCAATTACATAAGCGGAAGTGATTGAAAGTTTAGACAATTTTTGTGTTGAGATTGTTAAAAAAAATATATGATTTGTGAAAAATCAAGCTTTTAATATCTTCTTCTTATTGTCTTTTAGGTTTTTTTTTTCAAAACGAATGCCCTAAATAATAAGAAATAATCCTGCAGAAGAATAAATGAGAATCGCTGGTGGGATTACTCATATTAATAAAATTTATCACATGGAAAAAATTTTGAATAACAAATTTCACTTATTACCAATGCCTTAATGGGCAAATGAGCTGTCGTTAACTATCTGTCCATCTACTATTAATAGTTTTCTGTCTGAAATACCTCATTTAGGGTTTTAATTTTAATTTATGCATTTAATGGTTTTCTAATCCTTAAGACTTAATAATTACCGAGAATAGTTATGGTCATTTCGTACTAATTTATAACGGTTATTCATAATTAACAAATTGGAGAAACTTTTAGCATTTTCAGTTTTATTGCGCTGAAAGAGAAATCAATGAAACCACTTTTATGACGGCAGTGTGGGTGGACTATGCAAGGTCAAGGTTACATCTATAGATATGTCATTTTCATCGTTTTCAAATCAATTCAAATTAAAAACATAATAACAAAAAAATTGAAGACCAATATGGGCTTCGCTTTTAGTTGTTAACAATACATTTTATTTATTTAAATTAAAGTTGGTTACTTAGCAACTTGCGATATCTATGACGTCACAGTACAAGGGTAGAAAAGTGGGTTGGAGGAAAATTAAACTTTTGTCCTTTTGTTTTAATATTGTAATAGATAAGTTTTAAAGTTGATAAAATGTTAATGATTTAAATAAGTAAATTTTAAAACCATCCGCTCAATATATGGGCAAAATTAGGCAATTTTTGGTTTCGGAATCCTGAAATCGAATTACCTTACTTAAAAAAATCAATAACAATTATGAAATAAACAAAAAAAATTCTCTCAACTAAATTAAAATTTTCTATTTACCAATATTTTTAATTTTATTTCAAAGACCTAAATTTTATGGGTATGTTTCAGATGATTTTTATCATAATAATAAAACTTATTGTACAGTCATTAAAAAACTGATCAAGTCTGACAATTTAAGTTTAATAAAATAATTAATTTCTGTGCAACAATAGAGATTTTTGTGTATTAGATTTATCTGAGACGAAGACAATAATATTTAACAAATATTTTGGCCACTTGTAATTATGTTTACGCGTAATTTTAATGTTTTAAAATATTTTCTATAAAGTTGTTAACCATTATAATTATTAAAATTTATGTTCAAACGACCTTTTTGCCTTTATAAATATATTAGCGAATTATTATTTTTAAATCAATTTTCATAATAATACCTAATTAAACAATAAAATCTAATGTGTCCTAAATTATTTGATAAATAAATGATGCCATAAGGGTAGACTATCTTTGGTCAATGAAATGTTTTATAACCACAAATTTTTCCTCAACGTAAACAACTTGGTGTAAACAAAAACAATAACGCAACGATTTTATCTAATAAACCAATCATATTCTTTTGCGAATTTAGAACAAACCATAAATAAAACTGATATTTATTATAGAAAAATTATAATCAAATCACAACAGTTAGTTATAACCAAGTCATAATAATTTTGTTTCCCTTCAGCCCTTAACATTTTAAGGCTACTGAATTAAGCAAAATCATTATAAAACTACAAAACAGTCACCGGAGTCAATATGCTCAATAATGTTTTATTAAGCAATGAAGTAACCTTTGACCTGAATTAAGTAGACTAGGGACATATTGATAACTTCAGGGTTTCCACCATTTGAATGATTTTTTGTTAATTAATCAACTGTAATTAATGAAAGATGCTCATTAATAGTGTTCTCAGTGTCCTAATAGTTGTTTTTCTTCAAAATGTGCACTCTTATAGACCTGTATACCTTTTACATGGGATTATGACTGGCAATGAAAGCATGGGGACAATAATGGATACAATTAAGGAGGTAATTTGCAAAGAGTCTTGCTGAATAATAACAATTGGTTGTTAAATTACAAATACATGTTTAGGCACATCCGGGAACCATTGTTTATAACTGTGAGAAATTTGGAGGGTGGTCCAGTTTGGACAATATGTGGTACCAAGTTCAGCAGATTGGTGCTGATCTCATCAACATTACTGCAAAGCATCCTGAAGGAATCCATTTGTTGGGATACTCACAGGGTGCTCTTTTGTCCCGAGTCATTTTGCAAGCGTTTCCACAACACAATGTGAGGAATTATATTTCTCTGAGTGGTCCCCAAGCTGGACAATATGGAAGTAAGATTTTTTTTTATTTTAAAAGCAATATCTACCATTTAATTGAAATACAGTGGAAAATGGTGATTTTTTTTAAATTTTCTTTATTAATAATAGTAATAATTAAAAGTTTATGGTTTTATAGTTATGACACTGGTAAAATTGAAGAGCTTGTAAAACCGTTTATTTTATCATTCACAGCTATGTAATTTGAGTTGTAATTTAAATTTTAAAAAATGTTTTAGCGGCATTTTTGCATATAATCTTCCCTGGATTGGCTTTGGCGTCAGCTTTTGAACTGTTTTATTCGAGAATAGGACAACATACGTCAGTCGGTAACTACTGGAATGATCCGTTTCATCAAGAACTTTACTTTTCCTATTCGCAATTTTTGCCCTTCATTAACAATGAAATACCGACGAACAGAAGCGAGCAATTTAAGCAAGGACTACTCAAATTGAACAAAATGGTCTTGATCGGAGGTCCTGACGATGATGTCATTACTCCTTGGCAATCTAGGTAATAATAGCTGTAATCAATTTCCTGCGCGATTTATTTTAATAATGCAGAAAAAAAGTATAATTCATTTTAATAAAGTTCGTTTCCGTATTGTTTTACACAGTCAATTCGGATATTACGACAATAATCTGACAGTAATTAATATGGAGGACAGAGACATCTTCCAAAGCGATGCCATCGGATTGAAAACTTTAAAGCATAAGAATAAATTGGATGTCATTACCGTTCCCGGAGTCGATCACTTTATGTGGCACTTAAATATGACCATCATTAAGGAACACATTCTCAAATATTTAGACTAATTATTACCAAAGAATTTGTGATATATTTTTTTCTCCACATACAAATGTTCTAATATACAGATTCAGGGTGGTTCATTAGTACGACAAAGTAAGATTACGTTTAATTAAACTGTTTAGTATAATTTCATTTTTTTTTCCTTAATGTTGTTTGAACATTATTATTATAAATAATTTTCCTTGAAATAGTTGCATTTCAATAGAATTAATTTAAATGTGTGGCTTTTTAATTTTACTTGATCGTATTAATGCATCCCCCTGTATTACTATTTTTAGTAATAAACAAACAAGTACCTTTATAGTAACCCACCAATGCAAATATTTAGCTGACTGTATATTTTTTTCTTCACTTTTCCAATTTAGTAAAGAAATAGAAATATTTGATATATTTTTATTACGTTCTAAAAATATACAAACGACATAAACGTGTTGTTAATCTTGCCTAAAAACGCTAAAAACATTACAAAATTGTTAAAAAAACGGACTTAAAATGTACTGTCAAAACAAGTGGTAACTAAAGTTTTTAACTTAAAGTAATTATTAAAAAAAAATGACTTCTGCAAAAAGATCAAGTACTTGTTATAGCTTTTTCATTAACTTGCTTCATAGTGTCAGGTGAGAGAGTCTTATATGAGAAATAAGTGTTCCAAAAGATTGAAATGATCTGAACGAAAAGAACTTGAAATTTCAGAGGAACTAGAGTAAAGTTAACCAATTGGACTGCCGGCCAAACCATATAATTTGTCAATAAAATATCTGAATAATTTGACTTTAACTTATTCCTTATTTCATCCACAGAATGCAACTGGGACATTTCAATCACAGAGATTATAAGGGCAAGAAACGTGGGCGCAAAAAGTAATTGGTCAAAGGCCATTTTTTCAATGCCAACCAATTTACTGTTTTTACTACAGAGAGACTCCAAAGTGCGGTACCATCTTGTCAGACTGGGACCCTTAAATAAAAACAAGAAATTTAACGAATTAGTTGTTAATACTAAATAATAAGTTATGCAAATATTTATGTTGACATTTGAAAATGTTTATGTGTGGAAAAAGCAAACCTAACCTCAAATACAGCAAAGAAAAAGCGAGCAAAAGTACAGTTTTTGGGAAAAAAAAGACAAAACTAAACAACCATAGAACAATTTAGGTAAGTGTAGATTGTAGAGTATTCTTACTAGAAAGAACAGTCCAATGCTGACGAATCGAACGGTCCTTTTGCCACTGTAATCTTGCCACGTGCGTCTTCCTTCCACCACATACTGGGAAATTAAATCGCCCGTTCCCATCAATCCACCAACTTCCAAAGAAGTAACTAAGTAGCTACCCTGTTTAAAGATTTGCGGATATCTCCTTAAGATTTGTCGTACAAACGACATGTTATCTTAAGCACTTAAATTAATTTGGCTTTTTTATGCGCAGCCAAAACGTTAATGTAACTTAACCTTTGGCTACTCACAGTTTGTTGCTATAAGCCTAGTACATCACAATTCTCCTCTCGTTTTGGTATTTTTCTGCATTCGTTTTGTGAGAATGTAAATCACATGGAAAAGCAACAAACATATAATAGCTATTCAAGGAGAAGAAACTGATTGTTGTCACTGTGAAATTTACAGATGTTTGTCAAACACCAGGAAATGCATCCAAATTGTATAGTTTAATGTATTAGTAGTGCTTGTTAATTATGTGGAGGCACATGGCTAAATTACTGCTTGTCAACAGACCAAGAACAATTATTTGCAATGGCCCGAGAATTCTCAGAAGATTCTGTAGTACGCAAGTTGCATTTGGATTACATTTAGCAGCTTCCACCTTTAGGGCAATTGATGTTGATGAACCAGAAACAAGTGAGCCTTATGAAGACAGAACAAATTTTGATGAATTACAACTGACACCAGAAATGAGACACATCTTTTCTGAGAATGGGGAAGCAGTTTCAGAACTGATAAAGACACTGAATGCATGCATCAGGGAAATTTCGGATCAGTATCAGCATTGTATAGCAAGGCAAATTGATATTTTGGTGGCCAGTTTGAATGTTACAGTAGGTAATGCTGATTTTTATTCTGAAGACTCAATTTGGGATGAACTGATCAAGTATAGAGTGTATGCAAGTGATTTGCAGAATGAGTTTAATAAATATAAGATGCTGGTTCATACTGTTGGTCTCCTTATTGCCAATGATAATCAGAATGGCGATGTTCTAAGTAACGCGGACGTTGTTGAAGACTTTGAAAAGCTGCTGGAGTTGATTGAGGCAAAGAACAATGAGAATAAATCATGGGATCAGAAATTGTTGATTGTTCATGCTCAAAGTGTAGACTATGAATCTAAATAATCAATCTAATTATATTTGTTTGGAGAATGTTTGTTTATCAAATAAATTATTAATGATTTATGATGTTATAGCCTAACCTAACTGAACCTGTTACAATTTCGTTATTTCCTAATTCCTATGTACCTGGCGTTTCACGTGTTCAAATTAGGAATAAATTGCGCCGTACTAATTTACGATATTTTTCGGAAAGCATTGTTAATCAGGAATAAAATAGCAATATGATGCAATATTTTGAATTTTTTAATAAAATTTAAATTGTTTCAAATATGACAAAGAGGAATTCAAATTTTGCATTTCTTTTAATCAGTTTAATGATTAAATTAAAATACTTTATTAATAAAAATTATATTAAATTATAGGTTTTAAGTATGAGTACCCAAAGAGGAAACCATTCGCGATCCAGAGCGCAGAAACATAAAAATCGAACAGCATTTAAGAATAATTTACACGATTCCAGTGTGAAAATAAAGCTGATCAATAACATTCAAGTGGGCGACGTGTGTCAACGGTGCAAAGATATAATCGAATGGAAAATCAAATATAAAAAGTACAAGCCTTTAACGCAACCGAGAACGTGCACGAAATGTTCGCAGAAAACTATCAAAAAGGCGTACCATGTTATATGCACTGAATGTTGCAAACAATTGAAGATTTGCGCCAAGTGTTTAGAATCGAAAGAGATAATCGAAGCTCCAGTGGAGAAGCAACAACAAATTCAACTGGACAACGAAATGAAACAGTTACTGCAATCGCTTCCGGAACGGAAACGACGTACCTTCTTACGGTATATGAACAGTAAAGATGGAAAAAACAAAACCGAAAATGAACTGAATAATCATAATGAGGAAGTGATCGGTAAAACAAAAGAGGAATTGTTTAATAAATTGAATGAACTGAAATTAAAAGATGATGATTATGAAGATGATTATTTTTCTGATGATACCGATGATGTTGAGGATTAATTTTGATGAATTTATTAATGTAGGGAGTAATTAAATTGGTTTTAAATTACTGTTCAATGTAGTTTTTTTTTTGTAGTTTTGAAGCGAATTAATTTGTTGATGTTGATGGTTAAAAAAAAGCAAAATACGTAGAAAAAACGTTGTGTATTTTTTTTTTTTTGTATAAATTTATACCATTCTTTTTCGTTTCTAATTTCTAAGACTACAAACATAAATTGGAAAAGTCGAAGATTATGTACACACTTTCTCACTAATAAACTTTAAGTAATTAATTTTGATGTTTCTTTGGACAGCACACTCCAGCATATCTGTAACATAAGTTTTTCATTGTTAATAAAGTTGTGAAAAAATATAGTATAAAAAAAACCCTACTTTTTCTCAATGGAGCAGAAGTAATCTTTAAAAGTGGTTGCGTCCTTAATATTGGAATGAACTTCCTTGCAATCTTGTATCAAGACACAATTTCCTTCTTTGCTGTTAGGATCAGTGCAATCTTGATCGACTGGCGAGGTTTCATTTAAGCCAAGTCTGTATTTGCCTTTCAAGAATTGCAAAGACCCATCTGGATTCACGGCACTTTGTAGCCAATTTAATGATTCGGGAAAGTCTTCCGGGAATACTTCGGGCTCTTCTTCGGCAACCGTAGTTGTTTCTTCGTACGAAAGCAATTCCTGAATACGAGTAGTTGTTCCATAGCTGCTATCAATTGCAGTGTCGGCATCGGCATCGGCATCGACATCAGCGCTATATACAGTTGGTCTGTATGTAGAAGGCGGCCCTCCCAAAGCAGGAAATCCTGCGAATCCTGCAGCTCCTGACACTGAAACATTTTTTTGTGAATATCTTCATCACCAACCAAAATTATTATACCAATTATAGGATCTTATTTTTTTAATTGGTTTGATCCTTTTTTAGACAATTGTAATAATAATTTCAACAAGGTAAATTAACAATTCAGTTCAATACCGAACTGTTTGAATCTCAAGAAAAAATAGTTATATTAACAATATAAGGATAATATTTTATAATGAAAACGTTCCATAAAAAGTTTAAAGTTGACCCTTTTCCGATGAAAACAGAAACCAAAAGGGTGCTACATAGTATAAAATAATAAGAAAGAAAAGTCTCAAGAAAGTCAAAAGTTAAGACAAGACCAGTTCAGAAATACATGCATTGTATTAATTTTGTTGGTTTTCCTATAGTATTCACATTAATTAAAATAGAAATTATTTTGTACTAAATCATTGTCACCTGATTTGAAAAAACGAAACAAAAAACAATATGGTCAAGTGCAGTATAAACTTACAATTATTCCGTATTTGTGAAGAAGCAATGGGAGAGCCTTTTAAAGTAGGGCCTAAAATTTAAAAAGTAAGGAAAAAAGTAACTGGCGATTTTTGAAAGCAGTGATTGATATGACAAGATTTAACAAAAAAGATAAATGTATTTAGATTATCCCGAATTTGGACAGAACTAATTTGGTAATAATTAAATCAAAACTTACTTATGGGGGCATTTTGTACAGATACAAAATTAGTTGCCGGTCGCGACAAATAATTCGGTGATAACATAGGACCTAAGACAAAATGATTACAGAAATCATTATTACATTGAATTACTGAAAATACAGGATCGTTCATGTTAAGTTAAGATTTTATCTATTAGGAAATTCGAAAAAATGGTTTCTATCAAATAATTAGAAAGCAGTATTTTCCAACATTGGTTTATTGTCCAATTGAGTTAATTCAACTTGGCATAAAAGATCCCGTATGAATTTAAATTTTTTTAAATTATCATTTGGTACATTGAACATTAAAAATTCCCAAATTATTATTGATGATAGAATAAAAAATAATAAATAAATTTGAAAAGATTAGTATTGAAAAGAAAAGGAATTAGCAACATGCAATTTGTTAAAATAATAAATGAAAAAGGTTCTAACTTGCAAAATATTTTCGAGTTGGAAGCATTTGTTGAACTGGTAATCCTAAGAAACAAAAATAAAACAATGTTTTCTAACTCAAGAAGAACGAAGGCGACAATAAATGTTAGTGACAAAGAGTTTTTTTTACATTTTCCTGCTAGAACTAGACTTACCGGCTTTCGGGTACGAAGATAACAAAATTGGTCCACCAAAATCTGCAACATCTATATTATTATTAAAGGAAGAAATAAAATTGATTTTTAGGCACCTTCTCCTTGTTCAGCATTTTGCGTGTCTACGGGTTTCGTGTCATTCGGTTTCACAACCACTAGTGATGTTACTGGCGTAACAAAAGAATATTTCTTTGCTAATTCCAAAGCTTTGTCTTCGTATTCGGTAGAGTTGCTCTTGGAAACTTCTTTGGCATTTAAATATTTTTTGATGGTCAAGTAAGCCCATAATCTGGAAAGGATCCCAAAATTCAATTGATTTAAAATTATATGTCAAAATTTTGGCCTAAATGTAACATCATAATGATTATTAATATTTTAAGGCTTAAGAATTTTTTAAAATGTAGTTGCAGTAGTGACTAAATGAATATGATTAATTTACTTCAAATAATTAGCAATATTACCTTTCCAATTGACCAGTCGCTGTTTGAACTGTAGGCATCAAATCAATCGGGCCTCCTTTGCCAAAAGAAGTCACTCTAGGTATCTCCTTAAAATCGTTGGAAGGCAAAAGACCGCAAATGACAAACTCGCCACCTCCGAACAAGATGGGAAATTCGGTTCTGGTAAGGCTTAGTACATCAGGCGTGTACTTAAATTTAATATCCTTCAATAACGGAGATGAAATCTGTTTATAAAAGTTCTCCAATTGAAGTGAAGCATCGGAATCTTCGTAAATGTGCCTTGCGAACGCATTGTTAGCCAACGAAAGTTTTTGAAGGAATTGACGGTCAGCTCCGTAACCAAACGATAAGGAAATTATTGGTACAATGCCCAAATTTTCCTCCTTCAGCTAAACAGTCCAGGCATTTTTTGTTGTTGTGAACACAGTTTTCTTTAGAAAATAAAGTCTTTACTTACAGATGAAATAATCTTATTAGGATCAGTTTTTCCAACGGTTGCGTCTCCGTCTGTTAGAAATAGAATTAAGGGCTGTGTGGTTTTATCACCTGTGCGTTGTTGTTTCGTCTTAATCAAATGAAGGGCGACACGTAGTGCTTCGAAAATGTTGGTTCCGCCCGTAGCTTCCATTTCGTCGACTGCTTTGCGGGCTTTCCTTATGGTATTGTTGGTGACTGGATAAGCAGGTGCAAAGGATACATCCTGAAATCGAATGTTTTCTTGTATTATCGTTTTCAATTCATTGTATGCTTTCCTGGTAGTATCTCAAAATGTATAGGACATTTTTCGAGAAATGTTTTCTAGTGATTTTTGCGAAATTTCGATTGCATGAATATCAATTTCAAAATTAAATACCTCCTAATATTTTTAAAAATAAATTATATTTTTGGTTTCAAAGTATAATATGCCTTCAAGACGACGCCCACGGCGGCCCTGGAGGCACTCACAAATCTGCCCCCTCTCGACCTAGAAATCGAGAAGGAGGCGGAAAGGGCATGTATACGGCTACAGCGAGCGGGCTC
>JASKGO010007336.1:0-31294 GCA_030556065.1 Holobus sp. GC000080 | reverse complement strand
TTTTCCCTTTTTACTACATTTCTTTTTCTGTTTCAGATTTTTCTTAGAGGAAATCATAGGACTTTATTGTCCTTTCTAATTAATCAATTTTCTTACGTATTGTTAAACATTTATATTGTCAATTTTAGGTCTACTGGTCAATCATGATGGATGCCCAGTGATACAAGTGCTTATTTATTTTATTTATTTAAATTTAAAATAATTTGTTCAAAATTATAATGTGTGCTTTACTTTTCGCGCGCGTTTTTCGGATATTTATTAATCGCGATTGTTTCAGTTTTTATCCTTTCATTATCCTGTCCGGCATGCTTTTCCTCATAGTTTTAAGTTAATTTTTAGAATTTGCTTCTCTTATTCTTGTTATTAATATTTTTTCTGTTTTAGGTTTTCGATGCTTTGCTTAATTATTACACCTCTGCTTTTTGTTAATAATGCACTTTGTTTTAGCTTTTTTAATCACTTCGTTGGTCTCTTCATAAAATTCTTCATTTGGTTTGCATTCCTTAATCTAATTGTTATCATTTGTTACGTATTTTGTATTTTTTATATAAATAAAATGAATTGATTAAGAAGTAATAAGTAATGTGCCCATCGAATAATTATTAATAATTATTTAGTGGGGGTCAGTGGTGGGTCCATTACTTCTTAATCAATTCTTTTGTTACCATAAAATTAATTGTTTACATTTTTCTCTTATAGGTTTAAACCCTTGACTCAGTTTTGGCATTTTCACTTGGATGGTCGCTGCTTATAAATTTTACCAATTTGATTTTATTAAGGTAATAATGAAAGTAATATTTATATTGATTAATTTGTTTAAAAATTGCGATCTTCTTCTGCAATAAACAGGACCGTCATCCATTGCCTTCCACAGTCATGAGGACTTCTTCAGCAAACATCCAGACTCCTGAGGTAGTCTGAGGGCTTTTTTATTATCCTTTTTATTATTTGTAATGATCATAATTAATATTTTTGTTTTAGCTTTCTGCTTCAGTTGTTTATGGCTCCTTTTTTTTTGGTATAAATTAATACACTCTTTTTTTTTGCTTCAGAATTTTTAATTTACTTCCCTTTTCTTTCGAATTTCTTGGTAATTTGTAATTACTATTACTATTTGTTTTGTAAATTTTGTTACGTATTTGTAATAAAAATAATTAAAAAAAAGCGTTGACTAAGAAGTAATAAGTAATGTGTCCATCAAATAATTATTAATAATTATTTTTTAATAGTTATTAATAATTATTTAATGGGGGTCAGTGGTGGGTCCATTACTTCTTAATCAATTCTTTTGATGTTTGTCTACCTTTTTTGTTTATATTTTCAAGAAAATTAAAAACCTTGCCAAGGTTTTCAAATGATTCTAATGAAGGATAGTTACTTTATTCGAAACTGAAAAGAGGATTACAAAAATAATTTTAAGGGTGGTTTTAAGGTGCTAAAATGGACCAATTTTTTCAACCCTTAAATTATATTTCAACTTTGACACCCTGTATCTTCTAAACAAACAGTGGTACATTAAAAAGTTATTTAAATAAAATGTAGGTAATTTAATATTCTAAATGATAACGATGTTTTATATTTTTTTCGAAAAAAATAATTTTTCGAAAATTAAAAAAAAATTATGACTTTAAGAAAGTTAAAATAATTTCCAATTTTATAATTTAATTATTTATGGATGGATTTGTATAACATAACAGAGGGTACTTATATTTAATTACAAATATAATGAATGTATTTACATAGCTAAACATTAACTTACGTAATATATCATTGCATTAATTAATAATTTGGCTTTGGCTGTAAATAATTTCGGCAAAGAAGGAATTCAAAATCGTTAACTATCCGTGAATATTCGTGCAAACGGAGATTACAAGTAAAGCTTATCAGCAAATTAGCCAAGCGAACAATTTACAAAATACTGACTGTTTAATCCCCAATACGTTCCACATCTCTTGACTAAACGACGATGGACCAAGGGGCAACTTTTAATATAATATCAATATATTAATATCATTTAGTTTTCGATTTATTCATTTATTTATTTATGTATACACATATTTGGGCTTACTGACCACGGCTTTTTGCCACTATATATTTATTATACGTACATAAAAAACGCATATAGTACGTCCAAGGAAATTGTTATACATTCCGTAACATCTGTATAGTATTTTAAAAAGTGCGCGTTGCGTGCAGTGTCTCTTTTTAAGGGAGAACGCGTTGAAAAATAGAAGACATTGCATCATGCTGTCGTTTTTGATTTTACATTGTTTTTTCGATTTCTTTTTTTTCTTTTCTTTTTTAATTCGGCGATATCCAGCACTAATAAAACCAGAAAACGAATTCGAGCAGCTCTGCGTAACATAATCGGGTAAAAATGTTTCATCATCATTGAAGTTAGCGGTGGATAGACAGCGAAACAGAAGAGAAAAGTTACGCGGATCTATTACAGCAAGTTTTAATATGGAAACGCGAATCGTTTTCCCAGCTGAAAGTTGGAGGCGATGCGTTCGAAGGAGAAAAGTCCGCGAATAAAAAAAAAAAGAAAGAAAAAAAAAAACTCGGGAAAGCAATCGATTGACTTTTTTGGACTGATTAATAGGTGGACTGAATTAAGGGCGAACACTGGTTGTCGCTGAAGTCCAGGGTGTAGTACATATCTGTCGTGTCCAGCGAAGGCAGGCTTCGACTTGGAGTGGCCATCGGCGCTTTGTCTTTACCAGTAAACCATTCACTGCGAAAAACAATTAAATAACAGTTTTTTAATCAAATATCCTCGGCTTTCTTTAGAATTACATAGTAGTGCCTTATAGTTATATGCAAGATATGATTTTTTTTTGGGATTTTTTACTTGAAAAGTTCCAATTAAAAAAAACTTTTTTTACGAAATCGCCTTTATTTTTAAAACAGAGTCGAAATATAAATTGAAACTTGGGGTGTCATTTAAAATATTAAAGTTGATATCAACTTCCGGTATAACCACTAAAATCGAATTAAATTAATTCAACATTCTAATTTCTTAGTACTATTATCGCGTCACTTCCGGAAAGAGTGGAAGTAGATTTCGGAATTGGTTCTTGTTATAATTTGTCCAACAAATAATTAACGACATACTTGAGTGCACTTCTTGAGAATAATTAACGGAATGACGAAGGGAAATGGAGATGATTTTAGAGAGGAAGTTCGATGAAAAGAATGCTTCGTATTTATTTTTAACTAGGTTTTTTAAAATATGCAATAAAGGCCGAGAAATTGCATTTTAAATAAGCAAGTTGGTAATTATATCCGCCATCCGGTACTTCCGGAACTGCAACATCAATAAAACTGATTCAGAATTACACGCCCGATATAACATTTATTCGAAAAGTTTTTAAATATAATTAATTGCATTTTATCGGTAAACTTTTGACAGTGCGCCCTCAATGGATTTTCCGCAAGAAAAAATAAAAATATAATACAAGCTAGCTAATTAACTTAGCCAGCAATAATAATGAAGCAAACTTATTTTGGCAATTGCTTAATAGATCGTTATAACTTACGTGTTAACGGGATGTGCCGGCTCTGGATTCGGCTGATCGTCTTCGCAGCCGAAGAACGGATAGCGTTTAATGGAAAAGTTTTTATAGGTCTTGTTCACCCTGCAGTGGCACACGGTCACCTGAAAAACGCTCTCTTTTAGAAACCGACGATAGTTGCGAATTTGGAAAAGTTTGGCTTTGGGCGACGAACAAAAAAAGAGTTCGCCAATTACGTTGCACAGTTCGTTCGCTCGTAAAGCGACGAACTCGCGCAACAAACATTTGAAAATATATCGCCGGTGGTCACTCACTATGATCGCAACCATGATGAAAGCGCACATCAAAGTTCCGGCAGCAATGTAGACATTATGCAGATGGTCCAAGTGCACGAACATGGGCATTTCAGGGCCCGCTTTGCTTCTGCCCGGCGATTCCACTTGCCCGATCTTCTCCACAATGAATTCTTCTAAAACATCATAATGGTTTCTTTTTTTTTTTCTTTGCGGAAAATGTGTGGATTATTTCAGCATCCTATTTCTTTTTTCAAAGAAAAACTTTAATTAACTGAAAGGAACCCATTTGAATTATTTAAATAATAAAAATAAATCACCGTGGCGCAGTTTTTAATTTGGATTTAAGTATGATTCGGTACATTTTATTGTGCGCCAGGTCCGGGTTCATTTCAGCTGGCTGCCACTGGCACTCGCTTCTTACCTTCGCAAGTTTTTCCCGTAAAACCCGGTTTACAGGCACAATAAAACGAATCTATGCTGCTCCAGCAAGTGCCGCCGTTCGTGCAGGGATTCGTACTGCAAGCCTGCAAAATTAAACAAGCCCGAATTAAATCCTTATATATTTGGTAGGGCATGAAATCACTTAGCGTTCCGGTAATTATATAAAATAATTAAACAGTTTCCACTTGAAGGTACCCCGTTCGTGCGAATACTTATTATTGTGCGTCATATACAAAATTAAAAGTGCCGAAACGAGGCGCCATTTGTTTCTTCTGTCCCGTTCGGTTCCTTTCGCTCTTTGTGATCTCCTTAACTCGACGCTCGATGAGGGTGCTTTCTATGTTCTATCTATCTGTTCGGAAAGTTTTTTCGAAAGAGCTGACCCGGAACAATTGGAAGCAGCGATCGTGAGCTTTTTAAACATTTCCCAGATTAAGTTACTCGACTGGCAAACGAATTAAAAGGTTTATTTACTTAATATCGTTTTTAACGCCGCTCTGTAAATCTTTGTCTCGATGGAAACTCAGAAGGAGCTTCAAGCATAAATCATTCTGTTTTGCTCACTTGTTTGATTTGAGATTCAGCAGCTGCAGCTGCTGCTGCTGTTCTGACTGATCAGAAGCCAGCACCGAAGGCACGCTGCGAAAGTTACGCAATAAAAAAACAACCCCGAATCGGTGATTTTTCATTTTTTTTTTCAAAATCAACGGTTTTTAAATCGAACAACGAAAAATACATATCGTTGGTGCAATTTCATTCAACCATTCATTCGAAAGGAGTAAAATGAGGAGCGTTAAGTTTACAAGCATCGATGCCTAATTGTGCGTGGGTGTTTGCGTGTGCGTGCGTGTATGTGGAGGAAACTTACCGCACGCGAAGGTATGAGACAATCTGGTTTGTTGAATCCCTGCGGACACTCGCAGGAATATTCATTGCCACGATCCAGGCAATATTTCGGCTCCGGGCAAGGATTCGGTTCGCACAGGTCCACCTGGCGCAAAAAGGTTTTATTTACTCTTAATAACTTGCTGTTTATCGCAATTGTTTGTTCAGGACGGGCGGCGGGAAGATTTACAGCAGGCAGGGCTGCCCGAAATGGCCAAACGCATATTTTTATCGCAAATATTCGATTAACTGGACGCGCGCAAACAAATAAGCAACAAACAAATAAGCAGACTGTGCAAAGGGATTAATACAGGGTATTTATAATTGATTAATACACGGATGTCGTCTGCATTTTCAAATGAGAGTTTTTCAATCTTCAAGTGAACTCGGAACCACATTTTTAAGAAACCAAATTATATTTTATTTAATTTTTTAATCATGGTCTGTTTCACAAAATTTATATTATAATTGTTAGCAATGCAATAGCATTCAATTATAGAGATGCTGTATATTGCGTCCGGTCGCTTTGATCGTATCGTTACGTTTTTTGTTCGCGTCCGAAATAAGGGGCCTCTTTACGAGCCGAGAGAAAGAGAGATATGTTTCGTTGATTCACCTTAATTTGGCATCTTTTTCCGGTAAATCCTCTGCCGCAACTGCACGAGTATCCATCAATGCGATCAGTGCATGTGCCTCCATTAAGACACGGAGACGATTCGCATTCGTTGTACTCGTACTCGCAATGAGTTCCCGTAAATCCTGCAAATAACATTTTCGCATCATAAACAAGTGGCTCCTTCCATTTTTCCTCCAGTACGGTTTCCGTGCGGCAGTAGAAAAAAAAAAAAACGTTTGTTGGCGACAAACGGCATTAACAAATGCGACGAAAATTGCATATCATTTGTTCGTTCGACGAAGCAATTATATTTACCATAGCGGAGTGGGCGCGCACGCCGAAAGTTAATCAAATATTCATACCATTTTTTTTCGCTATATTTTTCTCTCGTGTCGAATCTATGTGTGTATGAAAATTTAAATATTCGCGCAATGAGGACGCTCGAATTAATTCGAAACAAATCTGCATGAGCGAATCGAACCGTCACAAACATTCCTATCGCTAATAGTTTTCACTATCACTTTAAATGCATGCACATAAAATTTTAAATGAGTTTCGAATAATTTCGAAAATCGCCCGGCAGGGCAAACAAAACTTGCAGCTGCATCTTTTCCGACCGCGTTCGGTTGGCGTGCGGCCCATAGTTTCCACATAGTCCATACGGACGCGGTTAACTAAGTAAAGAGACAAAAGTCAACTTTGACCGACGTTTATGTGCAGATTATCGCCATCGAAACCGTTCGATTTACGCGCTGTCGCTTCCAATTGCGCTTAATTTCCATGCTGAAAACAATATTTAGTCTACTCGCCATGTACGGGGTGGCAATCCACAAAAAATCCATAACTTTCGATTTTTATAGATATCGATTTAGATTTGGTTAAATGGGTTGAATTTTTCCCCCAATCGACTGATTTAGACGCTTTTAAATAAATTATCATGTACAATGTACATTCTGTAATTCTCGCAAAAAATCATTTTTCATTGTTTAGCGTATATTATTTAGTTGGTAATAGTAGTTTTTTGTCATTTAATTATTTCACTTTTAAAATGGGCAACGATCCATTAAATAGTAATAAACGATGTGTTATACGTGCAAAAATAGACGAAATTGTTCGCCGGTGCGCGACGTTTTATTATTGATGATCCTTGCAAGATTTATTAAGGGCTGTTGTTATCGCGAAAAGTGTGCCGGCATATAGAACAGCTTAAAGCGACCGCAAATTTTAACGATAGGGTAATTAAAGTTAGGGAAGTGCTGGCAAGCCTAAAAATGCCCGCGAGGACATTATTTTTGTGTGTGTTTTTTTTTCATTTAATTTTTCTGCGAAAGGCCGCCCGGCCGCTGTCGGTGAATGGAATAGACGCGAATAGTGAACGAATGGCATGCATATTCGTGTGATAAGCGAACGGGTGAATTATTTTTAACCGGCTAAATCCTTATCTGCGAGCAGCTTAATATGGCCCATTCGTTTGAGCGTGCGAGGGCTTGGAAGTTTCCTTTGCCGGCGCCCGAGATTATCTAAATTGCAACAATTTTCTTTAATGAAATCTTCGAACAATCCATTACTGTCCGAGTGAGCGAATTACGCGCGCAAGATGTTTCTTCGAGTGCGCGCGGCCGTCCGAGCATTTTTCGCCCGGTCTACTTTCATCCGGACGCTTAGTACATAAGACGGGGCCCGATTCTATTTCTAATGTGTGAAATGCCCCTTGAGGGCGCCTCCGTTACGATGCAAATTAGGTGAAAAAGTTTTTGCCGGCCACTCGCATGTCACTTGCAGCGCGTCGCCAACGCGCCAAACGCCAGCGCTTACAAAGAGGCGAACTTACCCGGTTGACAGTAGCATTTGTAACCGTCCTCTCGGTCCACGCAGATACCGTGAACGCAAGGGGACGATTCGCACTCCTTCGCATTGTGCTGACAGTGGATGCCCGAGAAACCTTTCGGGCATTCGCACTTGTACTGCGTCACGTTGCCGGAGCAGTTTCCGCCGTTCTGGCACGGCATCGACGTGCACGGATCCGTTTCTTCCTCGCACGTTTTACCGGTGTAACCTGCAACCGATCGCATAATCAATCGAACAAATATTATTATTATTAGCGAACACATTATGTGTTTAAAGCGCCGCAATCCTGTAGCAATAACAAATGTTGTCGCTATGTAAATTTGCACATTGCGCCTGGCGCCCGGCGCCTTCGCATCCACCCGTAATGACAATACTTTCATGAACAAACAACATTCATTTGTTTAGCGGATTATTTATAAATCGATGTTGCAACGCGACCGACCAGTTCGCTACGGATTTGCGAACTTTTTTTCGAGGCGCGCTTCGTTCGAACGGGAAGCAAATCGTCTCAGTTAGTTTCAGCGAAACGGCATTCCGCGCACTCCGTATGGATACCGTATACACAGCGCCATTATGCACAAAGAAGTTTCGCAAATATGCAGCCGGCAGGTACACCGGAGCAATACACAACTTTGCGTTTATTGATAAAGCAAATGCTATGTGTACATAAATAAACACGCACACTTTATAATTAAAACCGGAACAACAACGTTTTCGCCAAACAAAATTGAGCATAAATAATTAATGCGCAACATTAAATTACCAAGTTATTATATAAGCATTGATATAAGCGCGGATTCGCAGAGCGCGCGCAACTTTATTTATTTATTGCAATTCGCATTTGAAATGCACGCGAAAGATACCAGTTACACAGGGTGGCCCATTTACAGATGCATTGCTATATCTATATATCTTTGTTAAAATTGGAAAAAATCGATTCAGTTTGTTATGCACTTATCGAATAGTTTATTCTTTTTATCATTAGCAAAGAGCAATGCGATGAATCTGTAAATGAAAGATGCCGTATTATTTAAAAGGGAAAACTGCGACGCATCTATTTATTTAAAACGGCGTACAGTTTTGTTCGACTGCGAAAACGGAAAAGTATATGAAACACTAAGTCGGCTTCATTAAAAGACGGCTCTCATTTGGATTACTTTAAACCCTATATTTGCAATGATCTCAGCACATAAATAACACTTATTTTCAGCTCGGACAATAATAAGCGCTGCCTACTAATTGATGCACTCTAAATCATTCGTCGCAATAAATAAATGCTAAACGCTGGCAGGATTATAAAAACATAGCTTCCCATGTGCCGAAAAAACGAAAATCATTGATTTTTTTTTGATAATTAATTCCAAGAGAACAGTTTAACGTAGGGAAAAAAGTAACAATGATTTCCAATAGATATTTTTACGTGAAATCTATTTGAATATTAAAAAAGGGTCCTCCGCTTGGCTGAGAAAATGGCCATCCCGGTATATTAATTGACGGACTTCGCAATAAAAAGCCTGAAAAAAACCCAGGGGATAATAAAGCAGACGATTGCCTATTGTTAACCAGCGATGTGCAGGTCGAGAATTAGAAAATCTAAAAATTTCTATTGCAGAATATAAGACTTTCCTGTGGGACGCAATCAAAAGGGGATCTCGTTTTGGCTATGTTGTAAAATAGGTTAAAAGATAAAGCGAATTGAGGTCCGAGGTAATGAAAGGACTGCGGAACACAAAGGCGGATCAGCATCAGCATCCGAATGGAATCGAGTTTGGGACGTTCGATACTTCTTAAATATCATGCCTCGTGTCCACGTCGATTGCACACTTGACGTACGAACGTCAATTCGTCTATCGGATTCGGAAGCGATCCAACGCACTTGACTCGGGTTACTTAGGGAAACTTTTTCGGTATCCACAAAGCGCAAATTCAATTTGGCGCAATCCGCAAACAAGTGCCCTGAAATATTGTTCTCGTGTTGCACCGTTCGAATTTCTCATTAAATTACATGCTGCGCATTATTTTGGAACAAAATTTAATATGATAAACAAAAGACCTGAACTATAAATATGTTTATATTTTGTAGTTTCTTATGAAAAAAAAAGTGTCCGCTTAGAATAACTGAAGAAGTCATCACTTTTAACAATCAACGCAAATACTTAGTTAAGTTTAATTCCTAGTCTTAGATTTACAACAGTTCAATATTTGAACCTTAGCAACAATAGCTAACTTCACAAACTATGATTAATAGTATTTGACCAGCGCCTTTACATCCGATAATATCTCATTTCTACTAGCTTTTTCATAACATAGTGAAATGCAAAATCTTTAGAAAATTCTCCGATTATTTATGAATTTATTGATTTTAAACAATATTAAAATTCCAAATAAAAAAAGGGGAAAAACTTGCGAGCGAAAAAATGCGCCTGGAATGATTTAGGGGCGAATCAAATTATGGGCGAGCTTTAATGTCGGCCGGCCCATAAAATTACGGAAAAACTTCGGAACGGCTTATATATCATTTGTTAACATGAACTATACATTAGAGAGAAGCGTACGTATAATCCGTCGTTTAAATTCATGGAAATCCCTAACTGATTTTTACGAAAAGCGAACGCCGTGTGTTTCCTTTTTGGTTTTTCTCGTCGCGTCGCTGTACGGGTAGAGTAAGTACGGTCTACGTGTCGAATCGGCCCTTGAAATTACGCGCGACGTGTTAATTTGAGCGGAAATGATGAGCTCTAAAGAAGACGAATGATGCAGATGCCAGATTTGCCCCGTGCGTCTATCGATACACTGCGCGCTCTTAAATATAATTTCGCAAATTGGTTCACGTCAGCCTTGGCGAAATTTCAGTAATTACGTCTAGCAAACAATTAGAAGTAAAGGGAGGGCATTGATATAACGGCCTGCAAGTTGTATACAAATATAAAGCACTTCGATTAATGACCTATCGTCAAGTGGTGCGCTCAAGTGCATACAAGGCGTTATTACAAATTGCGCACACTGCAATCCAATCGTCCGAAACTGATTGTATGTAGGAACGCGACAGGAAGCAATTCATTTGTCGGGAAAGAATACCGAAAGTACGAACCGTTCGACGGAGCGATGGGTTTTTAAGGGCTCGAACGGAGCCCGGTCGAAAAGACCAGTGGCCTAATATTTTCCGCAACGAAATGTGTGCACGTCGATTTCGTTAGTCCTTTATACATTTTCTTATCTGCCTCGGTGCAGTATTGATTATCCCGAGGAATACTTGCGTCTCCATAATACTCTTTGATCTAGCGGCATGCGTTCGCTACGTTTGGCACAATAAAATAACACTTGGGAAAGATTTTGCGAGACAGATTTGCGAAATCAATAAGGTGGATTTACATGTCGAACGACTGCGACAGTCCGAAGCCGTTCGAAAAGTTGACCGGCTTTCGACTAATATTTTCGCACGATATACTACCGGGTCTTCAAAAGTGTCATTTCTAAAAATACTGGTAATACCGGAAGTCAGAGATTCTTGGGATTCAAGCAGAAAAAAGTGTCGCAATTTAGATCATTAACTTCGTCAAATTTCAAGTTCGAAAATTCTAAAGTTGTGCTAACGCGAGTTTCTCTGGCACCCAGTATGAACCAGCCGTTGCTGATATATTGTTCATGCATCGGCGGAATTGGTAGGCGGCGAATTATGAAAATAGTTTCGCGGCGCGGTGTTCGGAAACTTTTCGCATGTATAGGATACGACGCGCGCGCGTAAAATGATAATTAGTTTTGCCGATAATTGGATTCGGAATTCTGAGAATGTCGATGGATGTTGAACGGTCAATGCTTATATATTGCAGGGCGCATATACAATTTGGCAGTTCGCTAATGAAGGCGCTTAGGAAGTTCGAGCTTATTGTACCGCACGACACTATAGAATAAACTAATTGCGAATTGATTAGGACGATTAATTAGAGGCGGCGGACGTTCGGACAAGAACGTCATTTGCGGCATTCGGTCAAAGTATATTAGGGGATGATTGGATGGATGCTCTCCGACACCGAAATCGAACGAAGGTATAGGGTTGATAGGGCGCACACCGGACGCCCGATAACAATTTAAACAACGCAGCCGGCCAATTATTCTCCACTCGAATTACCTGTAAACAACATAATTTATCGGCGCGCTGATTTATTGCCCGGATTACTTCTGCAAATTAGTGCACGTGCTTGATTAGATCCGGCGGAACGAAACGCGAAAGAAAAAACAAAACGCAGAAATTATTTGCCTTGCGAATTTGCGCACTCCATTAGCAGCAAGCAGGCAGCACACGAGCGAAGATTGACTTTTTTTTTTGGAGCGGCAGCGGCTCGCGGCCGGTAATAACGGCTAACAACTGTCGGTGTGCGGGCAATTCTGCGGGGCGCGCAAAAAGAAGAAGCGCCGTCGACTGTGTTATGTAACTGGGCGTCCGTGTGCCCGTGCGTGTGCCGTGCGTGTGTCCGACCCACTAATGCGATCTATCGATTCGCCGGTGCCGGTCATTCGCTAATGTTTACGATGCGATAAATCCTATTAAAATTCGATTCGGATCGGCATTATTACAACGAAACACAGCATTATTAGACCGAAGCCGCGTTGTGGCGCGTCAAGAGAGGATCGGCGTTGGGGCCGCAAAGTCAGAACCAGAGAGAGCCGCGCTGGGTTGCCAACGCAACCATTGATCAACTACGATTCACATGTACGTACGTACGTATTTGTATGTCGTCCACAATACATATGCACATCCACCCACGCGTTTCCGTTTGCGGTGCCAACGCTAATGTCGTAATAATAATCATTCAGGATATGCTTACCGTAAGGACACAAGCACTGGAACGTTGATCCGTCGTGACCTTGGGTGATGTCAACGCATATCCCATTATTCTTGCAAGGACTCGGATAACAAGCATCCTGCTCCTCACAATGAGGTCCCACGAATCCAGGACAGCATTGGCATTCATATCCTTCCTGCAAAGTAAACAAGTCACATACATCATTTCCATACGCGCGCTCACATGCAGAACGTTCTCATTAATTTTTTCCTATTCCTCGCTCGGCGGTTTTCTATTGTTTTTCCACTTCGGAAATTGTTACGTAACTAAGTAATGAGCGCGTTCGGATGTTAAAATCCGTTCGGTGCTTTGTTATATATGGAGTTGAAGGGTGACGAGGGATGCGAATGGGAAATACCGAAATCAGCAATCACAGCGACGTATAACGGCGCAAACAAGTTTTCCGCCGAATAACAGTAATAATAATTGAAATTCGAGGATGATTTTCGTGTCTACAAGGAAATGCCATAACGCAATAATAACGAATCATGTGCGCGCCCGGACAAATAAAAGTTCCCGGCCAAGAGTTTCCTCGGCTCGCCCACGCTCTCTTTCTCTTTCTCTTTCTCTCTTTCTTTCTTTCTTTCTTTCTTTCTTTCTTGAATATGACGACACTCGTAAAAGAAATAAAAAACGCTTTATTGTTCCCTTCGGTTCGCAGCAAAGATGCGGTCTCCGGCGAGCTCAAGTTATAAATCTTATATGTCTTATTGCGCGTATCGAGCATCACTTTCTCCGAATTTGCATCGAATGCAATTAATGTCTGCACCTCGCGCCCGCCCGCAGACGAACTGGCGGAGGATGCGCCGCGGGCAATTTTCGCAAAGCGTTGCAATACCAGCGACTGCATGCGGAAAACGATTAGACGTTTTGCCTAAGATTATCATCACCTCGAGGCATTAATCACAAACAGATGGAATTGAAGTGAACCCTCGTAATGCAGCCATCACGACAAGATTGCCTTCACTCGGGGGCTAAACTGATAAAGGAGACATGTCGCAGGAGGCCAGTCACAGTTATTCATACTTTCCAGTTCCTGTCGCGCAGCCGAGCGCGATCATCGCGTGCCAACTTTTTTACGGCTTTCTGAAGCGTTCTCGTAATGCATTTTACGCCGTGCATAAAAACTTGCATACTTAAAGCACGCTATGAGAGAAACGCACAAAACGGTGTTCTTATGCTGTTAATAGCAAATGACAACTCTCGGTGCGATTGCCTCGGGCGACGCCGGTAACATTCAGCATAAATGATTCATTCGCCATAACCGAAAAAGCGCCATTGATATGTTCGTAAATTCTGAAAGAATTTTCTCGGCTATTTTCCGTTTTCAGACTTTTCATATCGTAAAACATTTGTTTTGCTGTAATACCATACATATTTTACGGCCGAGTAGTTAATACAGTGAAATTAATCAAACAGGAATTTTATTTATTTAATTTAATTTTTTTTCATCTCTTTAATTTTGTTTGCGGAACGCGATGACAATGCTCGGAGTAGGAAGTATATTTATTAAAGACGTTATTTAAGCAGTCGTAACACGCACCGGTACTTATTACATCCGTAACTTCAACCCTTATCCTTATCTTTACTATCGTTTCTGCGCTTTATTAAGAGCTATCATCTCCCGCTGACGGTCCGCTTCATCTCACAATGATGCGTTATTGGTTGGCCTCCAAGGACTGCGCCCTGCTTCCCAAGCTCTGCTCTTATACCGCGTATACGGTGAATAAGCCGGGGCAAATAAGACTCTGGTAAGTTTTAAAACAAAGCTTTCAGCGACAGCTTTTCACTTACGATCGGTCATCAAATCCTGCTTTCAATATAGTAGCAGTACAGTACAGCTACCGATGGAACATTGGATGTCAAGCGTAAAAGAATGTCAACAAATCGGACACTGATATCCTTTCATCCTACGTGAAATTCCGCACTGCTGCTTCTGCTTTATGCCTGGTTTCGTATACAGATCGGCCGAAATGTTGGCCAAGCTTTTAACGCGGCTCGCAACAAAATTTCGCTCTCGTTGGCTCAATGCAAACGTTTCCGATGTTCTGTTTTCAACGAAGGATTTGCCTATTTCTAAATTCAACTACCCCGCATTCATTTAGTAAAAGCCTTTTCTGATTTATCACAAATGCAGTTTTTTGATGTTCCACATACTCGTACGCACACTATTTGAGTAAATTAAATAAAGCGCACTTTAAACTGGAGTGCGTGGGAGTGCGTTACCACGGCAACCTTTAACTGCGGAATTTCCCGAATGCTGTGTATAATGCGTAGGAAACAGATGAGTGGAAATGGAAGAGAAAAAAAGAAAAGAAAAAAAAAGGGAAAGCGGTTGAGCGAAGGCAATGGCTCGCTTGCAACCCTTATCTCTGCAGGTCCAAGTGGCTCGCTTCGGAGGACAACTTTTCTTTTCGGGCACATTGTCTCCTTTGAAGCTGGGCCCTCCAAAGGAGACCAAGTCTCGAACCAAGCACACGATTACCATGCACCACACACACGCCCGACCCTTGCACGTCAATAAAATTACAGCAATAATTGATGTGCGATGATCACAAAGCGGCCAACTATATTCTATTTGCGCGAGTACATGCACCCGGGACAATATTGGTTGATTGCATTACGGAACACTTACCATGGAAACGTTCGAATAACACAACCCTTTTCCGGAGCAATCTTCGTTCTCGCCGCAGTTGTCAGACTTGACTACAACTTTAAGGCGAATGCATTGGCGGCCCCAGCGCTCCGACACCACTGGAACAGAGACAATGAAAATAAATAACAGCGGGCCCGATGTACAAATGATCTCAATTTGGACGCGGCCCTTGCCTTGCGATTTGTTTCCGCGTCCTTTAAGCGCACCCGCAGCGAGGCAAAAGAGGTCGGCGGCCGCAACGGGTTCGCAACGGGGCGAACATGAATGCGAAAGCGAATGAGGCGCGGAAAAGCGCGCGAACCGAACGCGTAAAATATTTAAAGCTCTCTTTGCGGTTGCCCGAGTGTGAGTGTCTTTCTCTCGTCTTGGCATCGATAATTAAATGCTGATAAATTCAGTCCACGGTGTCGCTGTCTTTTTATTGTGAACATTTGCATCCGTTTTGCATACGTCCGCACAATCACGTCGCCGTTTATGACCGGCTGCGGCGATCTCCGCTCGGCTGCCTAGAAATCGACGGAGATTCGCCCGCAAACAATACAGTACACCTACGTATACCGCCGTAGGTGGGTGCGGGTGGAAATGCAACCGAATGTTGTTAAGGATCGGAAGGGGGACCGAATGCAAATCCGTGCGATGCGCGCCGCCCCTATCGCGGAAACGAGCTGTCCGCTCGGGGGATAAGCGAATTGATTTGCGTCGGAGCTAAGCTTACCTATAAGCAGATTCATGCCTTCCGTCAGATCTTTATCGTATAAGGTGAACACTTTACGACCATCTATCTTGAGCGGCGTTATATCCAACAGGACGCCCTCCGTCACGTCGCAGTTATCGTGGCCACTTCTGGTCACTTGGTATACGGCTGTCGGCGGCTCCAGCGTCGTCCTGAAATTAAGCGCAAACAACGGTTACGTGAAAATCAACCGAAATTGTCGCAGCGCACATTTCCCGACAGTATTTTATACCGGAAGTCAACTAAACCCACTTAGTTTCTCATAACTAAGAAACACATAATGTACTGGGTGATCCAATTGAAATGGAAAAGTTCATATCATTTACATGCTAACCGGTTAAAACTGGTCTTTATTAACATTGCTAAGTTTAAATTAGTTTTCTCAAAAATTTGAAACATGTTTACAATAGTTTTGCAATGTTCTTTCGATATCCAGTGTGCAACGGCTTGCAAAGCGAAAAAAAAAACCTTTGATGAAGAGTTCTTAAAAACGCAGAGAACTTGAAATTAATCGCAACCACTAACTCCAACTAACGAACAACCGCGTCACGATAATAAAGCCTTTATTGTCCTTTGTTGTTGTATTCATTCAACGCCGCCGCCTGTATTCGAACAGAATACAGTGGCACTCGAATGTGCACGAAGCCGAAACGTTCGCGCGAGAAATTCAGTCAAAGGTAACGCTCTCGGCAAATACAGAAAAAAAAAAAAAAAAAACAACGAGTAAACATTGACTGGGGGTCGTACCTTTCGTTATCCTGATCACGGCGATTAATAATTGTGTCCTGACGCGCTAGATGCGTGTCGTCAATTCTCACCAGCAGCACGTCGCCACTTTGAATTTCGATTGCGCTTTCCCAGCTGAGAATTGGTGGACCGCAGTTTTTCAACGCTCGACTCTTCTTCGATCCGCTTCCGGCGTCGTTCGAGCAGATAACCTGCTGCTGATAGTCCGCTGGGATCTGTTTGAAAAAGGAAAGCTCACCGTTACTCAAGGAAAACTATCATGAAGCGCTAACATCGCTTTTTGAAACAGTAATTTTAACAGTTTTGCTTCGCGGAATTGAATCGTATGGGCCGCTGCCACGCTAAATCTTTCAAAACAGACTAAACTCAGCACTTTTTTCTTCCCCTTCCGCTTCCGTTTTCCTTTTGTTTCGTTGCTGCAAACGGACACACATCTGGCGCACGTACACAGTGAATGGAAAACGCATTACGCGAAACGAAACGCTTTTCGCAAAGCATTCACGCAACCGATGTCGTTACCTAATCTGAACTTACCGCTTGTGCATTGCGTCCACTTTGACTGCACAACCAGCTAAATGCTGCGATGACACAAAGAGATGTCGGTCTCGTTTGAAAATCTCGAGGGAAAAGCAACCGCAATGTCCATGTATACGTTCGAACCGTTTCTCTTTTCAGTTTTCCTCTTTATTTTCTAGTTTTGTTGGCAGATAATAAAAGACGAGCGCTGGCATTAGTAGTTTGGCATGTGCGGGGCCGGCGGCCGGCAAACATAATGTCCGCGGTCAGGCCAATTTTACGATAGTAGGTCATTTGCATTTAATACCCTCTGTGTGCGGCGGATATTACATTGTTCGTATTCTGGCCGAAATTCTAGTGGCACCCATTTGCCAGCGGTGGAGCTGGATGGATGAAAAATGAGCGGAGTCAGGTCGGGCATTTTCTACTATGTAACAATTTGTATAAAAGTGGAAAGTAATATATTTGAAAAGTTTCGGGATTTATTTGAAACACATCTGGCGCGGTGGGCGCGGCGCTTCTTCCGCTTTTTCCGCCGCCGCCGAAATCGAAATATCCACCAAATAGCGCCCGTGGCCGTGCGGCGGCAGCGGTGGCGAGCGCGTCTCTAAGTCAAACTGCCATTGTCGCGCCACTGAATACTCCGTGCTCCAGCCTGTCGTTGTCGTGCGATGAATTATTGCAGTTTCAGAGATTAACAACATCCACTCATCACACGTTCCCGATTCGTCGTCGCAGTGCAGTCGGCAAGGCAAGAGACATATTCGTGAGGCGCCCAACTTTCTGCCGCTGTGCGAAACGGAGGGGCCGAAGCACCCCCGGCGCAAGCAATTAAGCCTTCTCTCTGAAAGGCAACGAACGCACACACACGTGCCCCCCTTGAAAATTCGTATCGATAGAGGGATTACATAAAGGAACGCGTCTTATCTTAAGTATACAGGGTGCAATTTCGCAAACCCTTTTTTCCCCTCCACGAAACTCCTCGTCATTCCTATAAACTCTATCTGGTTTTATGAGTTTGCATCGGATAAACATAAACGTTTTTCAGTATGTCGAGAAGTTTTTATTAATATTTCGCAATTTGTTTCCTGTTACAAATTGCAACGCTTAAAGAAAGCTTCTTTAATATTTTTGCCATAAAAGAAATACCGTTTGGAAAAAGTACCGATTGTAACTGATGTGCACAGGGTAACTTACAAATCTTACTTACGAGTCGCATTAAAAAAATATTTTTTTATCTCGCTTAATTGAAAAAGTATTTCACTTTAATTAAAATAATTTTAATTGTTTCGTCAGAAATTTAATTAATTTAATTTTGTTTTAAAAAAATGTCCCGTCATTATTAGACACTCAACTCTAATACGGGACTCCAGTATCGATGGGCATTTGCAATAGCCGAAAAAGGACCCTGTATATATTGTCGTGGGCGCCTTTAATCCATAACTAAGTGTATGCCTCTATACGTGTGCGTTCGCAAAACAAGCTTACTATTCAGCAGACGCTACCTAACACTAATTACACCACCTTCACAATTAACAGTATACTCATTGCTGTATCCTTTTCAGCGGGCGCACCGCAACACACTCATTGTACGTGCGTGCAGCACTCGTTAGACGTTAGACGGGCGGGGGCGTGCGGCAAATTCAGAAATCCGCGCCTAACAACTCTAAATACTTAAGCTTAGAGGGCAGGGCGCACTGAAAACGAGACCCTCAAAACATATTATAACCGATTACGTTTCGGAAAAGCGTTGCTCATTCGTTCGCAACAAAATAAATTGCCGCTAAAATATACTATATGTACATTCGAGTTGCTACTAGATGGTTGAATAATGCTAATAGGCAGTAAGTCCAACAGAGCACATTATAAATTACGACCCAATTTTCATTAGTGTCGCTTCCAAACGTAGAGGACGACCCGTGCGGATAGGTACAGCGAATAAACTATAGGGGGTTAAACAACACACTGAGAGCTCGAGAGTTCAAAACGGCGCCACTCACTACATACGGTGCCTACGCCTCTAGGAGTGCTAATAGGTTCGTTGCCAAGACTTTATAGTCCTTGATCCTAATCATTTGGAACAGCCTATAGCCAGGTGGAAAATCAAAACTTGCTACTGGGAGCGGCGCAATTGTCCGTGATTGCTTCTACCGCTGCCACCGCCACCGCCGCCACCGTCGCCCTATAATAATAACTTTTTGCGGCTGCCACAATTCCACTGTCTCGAAGTTATACAGAAACATAAACAGACATTACGATGCCTCGCTGGGGTTACTTTTTCTATTTTATTTTTTGCATTTATTGAGTGTTCGCCAAAGCATTACTTTTTATTTTTCCGATAGCTTCCAGCAAGTCCCGGCAAGCATTCAGAGCGCACTTTATTGTTTTCGCGTTGTTTGTATTTCGAATTGATGGCTAACGCTTTTCACATAATATACATATCGTCTTCGTCGTGGAATTATTTCACGCAGATTGAATGTACAGGGTGAAACAAATTGAAACGACAATGTTAATTTTTTTGTCCTGTTAAAAAAATATATCACATTTAGCCGTATGACTGAAAAATGAATAATCAATGTTTCGTTAGCGTTACTTCCGTTTTGTTTCAATGAAAAGGTGTCAAATGTCTTTGTTTTGTTTGAAAAGGTCTTCAATTAATTCGGACATATTATAATACAAAAATACAGGGTTGGATAGTTGCAAATGGAGTAAATGTACTCGTATTTTTTTTTGTTCTCGCAAATTAATTCGGAATACCGAAATTTGCATTCCACTGTACGATCGTTGATTGATTTTAATTTTTAAACTTATTATGATTTAATTCATATTTAATCCGTTATTACTGTCGAAAGATTAAACCGCGGCAATCGATAAATCATTTCGCGATTTGAACCGGATGAAAATCCAAGTGAAAAATTAATGATCCGCATTCGAACTTTGACCACGAAAAATATGTCGACAGCGAGCGAAAGAGAGCCATCGTTCGGGAAATATGGGGACGCGTGCGTCCACTTTAAACGGTGATTATTTCGTGCATTGTATGGACTATTAATTATTCCATTAGTCCGTTAGTTGGCATTTAACTAATTGCAACGATGAGGTGAAAAGTTCAAACAACTGCGTGCACAGCTCAATACCAACAGGCAGCGAATGAGTGCGCTTCCACCGGACATATGTAGGTTGTTAATTATGCATGCCTATTATGTTACTTCGCAGCGACCGATGAACAAACTAGACCGAACGAGTGATTAATGACAAAAACAACGCAGTCTATGTTTATTCGATTCGAATCTCTGACTTGAATCGCTACATAAATTTGTTTTCGCAACAATTGCGAGCGCACACATTGCCGAACAGAAAGCGAAATGAATGCTTCACATCTATACATATTCATTAATGTTGCCTGTGTGTGTGTGTGTGTGTTTGTGTGTGGATGTGCGTGGGCGTGCGTTATTCATCGGTGTCGAGATGTGTATTACATATTGTAGCGGCATTACACATATTTGCTGAATTCTATCAAATCTCCGCGCCCCGTGCGAATTCCCAACTCCGAACAGTGCCAATCCCGGTATATTAGTACACAGTGTACTGCTGCTGGTATAAACCGGTTAATGAATTTTCATTCGAGCCATTCGAAGCGTGTAAGTTCGAATAATTGCGCGAAACCGAACGAGCAGAGCGCGCGAATTCGATGGAAAAAACGAAATTGGACGTTGCTGCTGTGCGAAGGCGCCGGTCAAAACATGCAAATGCGAAGTGGAAATACCGCCGCCGATAAATCCGGCGCGGCGACTCACTTTTAAACGAAGACGAAGATCGAGAAAGAAGACAAACATCAGGTTGTGATAGATTTCAAGCTCGGCAGAATGAATTTCGAAGATTTATTCGAGCGGAACGCGGTGGAAAGGGAACTGAGCTGGAGAAATTTTTTGGAAATGCTTCCCGAAACCGGCCCAATTTTCTTCTTTACGATTTTCGATCGCGGACTGCATCGATGTGCCGCTTTTATAAATATTAACGATGATTCTCGATCGGGTATCGGTCGTACCGCCGGCCCCGAAAGCGCACTCTTATAAATTGCACAACATCGCCGAACATCGACAGTCGTAAATTTTCTCTCGCAGCGCCGCGGCATATTTGGCGTTCGTCTCGACGGGCGCGCAGTAAGCAAACGCGACACAATTCAAATTTCGAACGGACTTTTAGCGAAACGGAATCTGTTACGGCATCGGCATTTCCACCGATCCAATGGATATGACGCTTGAGATAAAGCTCTCGCAGCACTATTGTATCTCGTGTATCCATCAATTTGTCACGGGCCATTAGCTGTATTCGTATCTCCTCCAGATATGCCTATTCTATATAGCGTAATCCTGGCTCTGCTCTAAGAAACTTTAGCAAACACAATATTTTTACGTTTGCAAAGTGTATTGCCGCTGCTCGTGGCAACAAGATGTTAATGCCACAAAGGGTACTGTCATGTCATTTTACTTCTTTCGAGAAATATTTATAAATAAAAAGATTAGGAGGCTAACGCAAAGTGCTGATGACTCTTCCGTTTTTTTTTAAATTTTTATTATTTAGTAGGAGCAAAGAACAAAAAGGTAAATTTATTAGTAAATCCGTCGTTTGCGCCCTCAATCGTTTTCCGAAATAGTAACGGCAAAAGGGGGGCTGTTGGGTTTTCGCCACCCCACTTGGCCACTTAAAAGGCGATTGTGCCTACAAGCGATATACGTGAGGGAAAACAACTTTCAATCAATACTCTCGACTGAAAGCTCGGGACGAACGGAATATCACGTTTCTTAGCTTAGTCTAATTCGCAAAGATAACAACTGCGTTGGTCGCTTTTTCTATTCCCGAGTAAACTCCTCGCTTGCCATTTAATAATTCCACATCATCAGGTCGGCGGCTTTCGAGAGCTCGAATATCGGCTCCCGCGAGATCGGACCTTCCCTTCCCTTCCCTTCCCTTCCCTTCCCCCGTTCGAATAAATGCAACTTTTCCGACTTTTTCGACTCGAATCAATTGAATAAAAAACACTAAATCGCACGCAGCTTTTCTCATTTTTCCCCGCAGCCAGCTGCACGAATTCCAACATGCAAAAGAAAGTATCGCAATAAAACGCGGCAATCATTTCACGGATGAAAACGATAATTAATAGGTTTATTTTGATGAGAGCCGAACATCCGATGGAAAAAACAGGACTGTTTTATTGTTTTCGTCGTGGCAGAGGCTTCGGCGGCTTACGACCTTCGTTAGAAGGCTAATAAAATGTTTCATTTATTGCGGGGACTTTTAGCAGCAGCGCGGCCGAGAAAGGCAAAGCGGGGAGCTTTACCCGCTCCGCAGCCGTCCCCTCTTTCTGCACGATGGATGAATGAAACGACACGATTTATTATTATGAAGGTTCGCAACAATGCACACCCTTAGTATTCATTAGAAATGAACCGCCTACATTAAAAAGTAAGGCGTCGCGTCGATCGTGTCAATGTTTCCCCGCTTGCCGAATGAATTCGTTTCGAGGGACGACAAAAGCGACACCCGGATACACAATATAATCGAAGTTTGCAAGCGAATCCGGTGCCAACCCAACTATACCAGGTAACCAAAATTTGATTTAGGAAAACTGGAATCAGGGAATCATTGCTCCTATACGATATTTTTACATAAAGTCATATTTATTTATAATTCTTCAAAATTTATTGTCTTTGACACAATTTAATGATGACCATACGAATCAAGGCGGTTGAGACATTAATAATGAGCCTGCTTAATTGAAAATGACAGCGACGCAAAGGACTCCACTATGAAAATTGTCACGAACACCATGAGGAAATGATAAAATTATTTTATTGCGAATTCGTTTGAATCACCCTGTATCATCGTCAAACACGAAGAGAACAAGAAGCTAACATCGGCATCGTCGAACGGCATCCCGGATATTATTCGGCCCGATTAAAAATGTATTGGCAATCAAGACCGGGATATGAATTAATTAACGAACTTATTATCCCTTTAAGAAAGTTTAATTCGGGCCGCATGGTTTCGCTTTAATTAAAACTTTCAATCGGTGTATTTTTAACGGGAGCGGAGCAGATTTGGCGCGACGCGCGTCCTTTTTGTGTGCGGGGTGCTGTGTGTGTGTGTGCGTGTTTCGCACGTCAGATGCACGCAGATATTTCGCGAAATTCCAATTTCGCTCTCGAAACCCAAGTGTTCGCGAACGTAATACGGGAATATATCAAAATTAACATATGAACCAATGTGTATACGTAGGGGTGGAATGTGCGTCGTCCTAAATGCACTTTTTGCGCCCCCTTTTTTCCCCACCAGTGCGCGGTGGTGTTGCTTTTTTTTCTCTCGCATGCTGCCATCGCTTTCATTGCAATCGATCAGACACCGTATTGGCACACTTTCCAATTTACTTTGAACTTCAATTCGATAATCGCTTTTGCAGCGTTTTTCACGTGTGCCGCCCCAATTGTGTGAATTGTGGCAACTCGTCTCCCGCTCGACAAGATCATAACCGTCGATAAAAATGTCGGCTTTCATCGCCAGTGCTGTCCAATCTGTTATTGCCACCTTTATCGCGTCACAATATCAGATCGGCAATTGCATCGATCAAGCACAATACCTTGTACCGCCAGCCCGCAGAAATATTGCGCATTTCTTCGCGAATTGTAAATTAAAGAACGAAAATCATGCACATAAGAAGGTCGTTAGCGGCTGTAATTATAATTAGTAATTATATATTTGACGCTGTACGTTGAATCTGCAGTGCGAATAATAATGAAGGCGGCAAGTAAACGAGTTTAATTAAGTTACGAAAGTAAGTTATAATTAATGATGTCTGTGCAAAATTTTTTTGAATTTGCAAAAGATATGATGAATTTCGAATTGCGTTCGCATCTGCGAAAATAAGACAGGTCCACCTGGTAATCCAGTGGCAGAAAATATAATTCTATATCGGATCCCTTCGAATTCTAACTTTTAACAATATTTCATTAGCACAAAAGATATCAGCGTTACAAAGAGGAGGAAAATTCAATTCGGTCTGCACTTACTATGGAAACCCTAAAATAAAATTAGCTATAAACAATTCAGTTTAGTGCAAAAAAAAAAAGATGATAGAGCAGTTTTATCCTATTCAGAATTTTTCGTGGAAATTGGAAATTTAATAATGGCCGTTACTTTCGGAATTTCATTTATTTCGTTTTTTAATTGCTTGGCAAAGTTTGTAGTTGTCTTTAATTGCTGTGTCGCGATTCGTTAATACCTGGTATATTTAGTTGTTAGTAGCAATTCTCCATCGCAAGTCAAACTGGTAGGTAAATTCGGTTAATGTGAGAAACTTGGTTACTTAAGGGCAGGGAAGCAAGTGGGTGTCGTGTTCCGAGAAATCGACATTGCCGTTTCCCGTCACGAATATTCTCATATTCGGCGGCAGTATTATTCAGCTAATTTCACCCGGTATCACTTTCAATACCGACAAACAACGCTCGACGCTCGAGCGCGAATATGTTCAACCCTCATCCCTTGCCACCGCATCTTAATGCGTCGCTCCTTCGGCGTGAATAATAATTAGGGCCGAATGTTTTCTTTGGGCGCGCATTCCATTAATGTCTATTATATTATTTAAATTCGCGAGACGCCTCCGCATTACCTAGCCACTCACAACTAGCAAGCGGCGCAACGGTGACGGGAAAAGTTTGAAAAATGAAAATGCAGTTCGAGGAGAAATTATTTATGCCGAACTTTTATTATTAAATTTCGATTTTGAGTTGGCCGTAATCCGATAAAGCCGAAAGTAAATGCTGCTCCTGCTGCTGCCATCGCGTCGGCGAAGAGTGTCGGAATCGAGATTTTGTTGAAATAAATCAGGAAAGGAGAGAGGAGCGAAGTCGCAGAAGGAGAAATGGAAATAGACGAAATCGAGTGAAATGAACGTGACGTCCGCAAAATCTTTTTCTCTCCCCCAATGATGGCTCGATAAGTTATTCGCATCGAAGTCAATTAAGTGATCTTTGACCTTTGCTCCAACAGCAATGGCATCCCGCCCCATGGGCCTTCCACAAGGATAAAAAAAAGCGCTAAATGAAGAAACAACGCGAGATAAAATGCACGGCATTTTAATTTCACAAATTTCACAAACGAAATGCAGAATTGAAACAGCGAAAGGGTGGCCGAGGCCGACAAAGCGAATATCTATAGTGTACGGCCAGTTGACTAGGTGGCCGCCACAATTTATGGCTGTCGGAGACTGGCGCTTTTTGCCACAGGTATGCACTGTTAAAACGTATGTACAGCCAGGTAACATTATGATATATTTTACCCGGAGGTACTTACTGGCTGCTGTGGGATGAGGCGCGCAAACTGGGAGTCTAAAGCTTCACCTTAGAAATCATCTCGCTCGGTCCTAAATGTTTTTCGTATTCCCGTGACGACGTACTACATTTCATATCCGGGCATTAGAAATTTCGCCGCGCAGTACACTGTACACAGCATATGTATACCCGAAATACAAACATAACTTCTGTGCCCGACTTTTATTAAACAGGAAGGAAAAAAAATGTATGCAGATATATTAAATGGGGCGGAGGGAAAAGCGTCGGGCCCTATGCCGCCGCCACGCCGACGTTCGCTGATAAGTTTCGGTTTTCGGTTCTTGTTAGCCGCCGTTTGTCAATCTGCATGTTACATGGTATCGCTCGTTAAGCCCTAAGCAGATAAACGAAACATTAACAGGTCAGAGACCACTGCATGCATGCGTCGGATGCAGCCAGCCCCCAACAAATGAACGACGCGACGTTCTCCGATAATGGAATGACAATGATATAAAATTTATGCGCCTGTTTCCCGGGCAACAAAGGCCAGAATACGAACGCTCCTTTTCCGGTGGAACTGATTACAAATTGGTCGGTTCAACGCGACTTAAGCATCCAGCAACCCTTATACATATACCGAGAACACATAGGGACCTACAAATGTACGGTATGGTATGGAGGTACAATTTACGCCGCCCCTTTAAAACCGGGTATCTCGTTTCAAGTATCCTCTGCTCTTCGCACACCTAATTGGCACGAAAATGCGTTCTTTTTATTCGATTAATTTTTTTGCCCCGCTGTTTTCGCGTGCCTTGATTCTCCCAAGATTTCCCCTATATGACTGGAATTAAAAGGAACAGTCTCCCTGTAGCGAGCGGGCGAGCGACATATCGCGTCGTTTTGCTGTTGTTGCAATTAATCTCATCAATTTACCGAGCGTAACATCTATTATGCACCTTGCTCATCCGAACGAGTTGTAATGAATGAAACGGGCTAACGCGAGGAGAATCCACTGTTTGATTTGACGGTTAACAAGACTCTCGAGTATACACAAAGCGAGCGCAAATTCAGTCGGGGCCTGCCGCCGCTTGTCTCTTCTTTCATCGTGCGCATAGTTTCGCGGGTTACAGATTATGCAAATTTCGATCGAGACCTTCAAGAAGGGGTGAAGATAATTAAAATTCCACAATTTCCTACAAACGTTCACCTTTATCCACACTGCGCGAGCTGAAGACACGCCAATGAGATAACAAAACGTTAGCTATCGCTCGAAAACGAATGTAGATTTCAATGTAAAAACGATGCAAATTAAGTGTGCCGATATAATGTAAATCGTGTCGCTTTCTTTTGTTTCCTTAGAGAGTGCCGCGCAGTAGATTTGGGCTACGTTTTATGCAGACGGTGCGAGGGGAATATTGAAAAATGGGCGCAATAAAATAAAAGGTGTTTTACTCACCGTGATGGGCAATAAAAGTTCGTGAGTCTCGTTTCCTTTCCACAATCGCGAGTCTCTTGGCAGCAGTGGCAAATCGCACGATAGCGATTCCAACTTTTCCTCCAGCTGGCTAGGCATCCGATGCGGAATAACGAACTCCGTTGTCGTCGTTGTTGTTACCGCATCGCCATGGCCACCGTTTTCGACGGTAGTTGTTCGAGTACTTTCAGTGCTGCCGCTACGGGTTGCGCTGCCGCCTCCGCCTCCGCCGCCAGAATCGGCGCTCGGGATCGTAACTTTCGCATTCCTCATGTCCTGAGTGGATATCCTCAGACTGCTCGACGTTGCACTGCTGGTGGCTACAGTTGCCGTCAGCATATTGCCGTTCGCTATGAGTGTTTCCTTTGAAATCTGCGAAGGGGCGGTTGACGTTGTGCCATTTACGTTCAAGATCAGTGGAGAACTCGAGGCAAACGACAATGCCTCCAGTAGCAGTGGAAATAGCAAAATTCCCAACATGCGATATTTCATCTTCTTCTTCTTCTTCTTCTTCTTCTTCTTCTTCTTCTTATTCCAACTGCTGGCTGTTTGCTTTAAATGTTATTCTCCAATAGTCGCACGGCGGCGGTTTCACTGAAATTGCATTTCCATCCACGAGGACCTGCAACGAAATGCATTATGCAACAAACACTCCGTAAGTGCAATAAAAGGACAACAAATGCGAATGGATTTCCACAAATTATTCCGCAATTGGAGTGTTTGCGCGATTTTCGACACCAATAAAACGCATAGCGATGAATCCAATTGCATTAATTAAGTATTATTAATTTTCACGATAATTTTTGTGGCAACAAATGAAAATGCAGAAATTCGAAGAGATGAACATGAACATAGAGATAGCTGATTACTTTTGTATATAATGGATTATCTTCCTAACGGTCATCCCGCTTGGATTTCTTTTAAGCAAAAGAAATCATTTGATTATAAAAAAAATAATCAATAAAACTATAAATAAAAAAACAGGGTGTTTAAAAGTGAATGGAAAAATTAAACAAAATGATGTTGCTGTGCAACATTTATTGGCTTATTGAAAAAACCAGTGAAGTCTTGATATGTGCGGCAAGAAAACAAAAGAATCGCGCGAATCTATGAGAATAACAAGAGGGCCAATTTCGGGACCGCGCGCGCCCTTGCGTACACTTTCAAAATTTTCCGGTTTCGTTGCGAGCGAAACGGCGAAGCGGAATAAATGTGTGTCGTCGTCGCACAATCGGACTGCGAAATGTTTCCACCGTCGGGTTAATGACGGGAGCGCCGAGGAAAATATTTCAACGTACGGACCGAATGGTTACCGAAGCGAACGCCGCGAAGGCCATTAATTAAGCCGGATAGAAATAAGGGAGAATCCATAAAATCAATCTTAGACGTTGATCCTTAATGGGGGTTTTAATATTTGGCGCCAAGGGGGGAAAGATGCCGTCGTTCCCGTAGGCGCGATCAAATTAAACGAATTATTAAGCTAATCGCCGAAACCGGCACTTTCGTTCGAAGCATTTCACTCTTCCGGCAGATTTACCCCCCTTAATTACCATTGAAAAAAATTTCATTGAATGCTGGTTCTTTTTTTTTTGCTCGTGTTCCTCAAATAGGACACCCGAGGCCGATTCGTTTTTCTCGGGAGATTTGCGAAGTGGTTTTACAGGAAGACACCGGATTCGGTGGAATTAAAGTGTTTAATTGACTTTTTTTTTTTTGCTTCCAGGGGTGTCGAGATTTCGTTAAGACACGAATTGCAAAAGTGTCGATTACGTAAGATCTTGCGCCAGAAACGTGACTATGTGCACGGGAACAAAAAAAAACCTCATTAGTTCGCTCGCAGCTAATTATTCCTAGACTATTATTACTTGGTTCTTATGTAAAGAGCGATGCTTCAGTTGCTGAACCCAATTACAGTGTTGACTGTTGATATTTGGCGTCGAAATATCAAATATCCAGGGGGACAAACTTCCTTTGTTGTTTTCTTTTTTCTTTTTTTTTTGAAAATAGCGAAAATAAGTTCGAAAACAAAATCGCATAAAATTGGAATCCACGTATCATAACCGAACATAGTTCTTTAGGAGTTTTACCTCCAGGTGAAAACCTAGAGCGACGGCGGCAAAAAGTGTTCGAGCGACAACTCGATTCGATGAGAAATGCAAGAACTTGGTGCGCTTCCTTTCTGACGTAGTCTGGTTACTACGACATTATTTACAAACACGTTAAAAATTCAAGTGCCGTTAAACGCCGGGCGAAATTTGAAGATCTCGCACCGTCCCCAAAACTCTCGCCCCGCGCTACCCCGAATCGCCGTATTTCCTATTCCCGCGATTCCTTCGTTCCTTTGCAAGGATTCCCCATTTGTGCCGAGCGCCCTTAATTAATAAGGTATTCGTTTTAATACGTAATCATCGAGCATTTTAAAGGGCCGTTTCGAAAGTGGAACTCGTGCACATTATACGGTTCAATTAGTGGCGGCTTATGGTCCGGCTGCCCTTATTATGTGCTCGTCTAAATTTTTTACGCAGAGTTTATCGTGGGCAAAGAGCAAAAATATCGACGGGATATATGTTTTCGGGACGCACGCTAAATAATTCCGGCGGATATTCGTCCGGCAGACATGTTCAACATTCGACGATGTTCGTTCCATTTAGGACTCGAATGTTTAAGTTAAAAAGTCAAATATGAATTTTATGAATACTTTATTGACGCTGAACATACGGGGCCAACTATTGCCAGTAAAACATGGCCCGAAGATTGAAAATTAACGTCCCGCATCCGATCGGAAAATTATTTTACGCTGCGCCAATATACGCTTAACAAATTTGAGTTTACTTTTTAATTTCCTTAATTGGCATACGCACATTGATAAAGAATTAGAAATACACTATCGAGTAAGCAAATAACTAGCCGGCAATCATTTCGAAGCATTTGTTTTCGCAAACCGGAAAACTCGCACTGCACTAATTAAACTGACAATGTTACCGGTTGTTTCGAAAACTTTTCACTTGAATATCGCAATAAATGTTTACTTCTTTGCAACAACATGCAGCGCTATTCGAAACATTCGAAATTATTGACCGTTCCCCGATCGATTTCGTCAATTACGGTCAAACTTTTAGACAGTTAAAGATTTGATGCAAATACTGTTGTTACCTGTTAGATGCGTAATTTTTGGCGAAATTAGCGACTGGGTCCACTCGATTGCTCAGCCCATGCACAACTGTTATGTATTTCATCTCTACACACACGTTTTCTTTTACAATATTGGTCCAACGCAGAATCCGCTCGAGGATCCAGGACTTGCGCATTTTCCTTGCATCCCGCGAACGCCGAGCTTTCACCCCCTATGTAACGCTATCCTCTTCGGGAAATTCATTTCGGCGACACCTACAGATGAATTGCTAAATTTCGTTGCAAGCGTAATCCATACCCGAGGAACCTTTCTTTTGCAACAGGTTTCACGGTGCCTCCACAGCCAACCACTCTGGTGTATTCATTAAAAAAAAAATCAGTGGAATTATTGCCATCCTTGGATATCTTATTTGTTATTACAGGGTCTAAATGGGTAAATTTTAAAAGAAACCATTGCCAGCAATCAATTCATCATGTACCTTTACATCTAATTTGCAAATTTAAGCTCATTCCCAGTTCTAATTTGCCTTTATTAAAGGTTGAACGATCCAGAGACCCAAATCTTGTTCAATATTTTGCTTGTTATTAAGCAAAAAAGTGTTAATTTTTAATTAACTAATTAACATTTAAGTAGTTTTGTTTTTATTTAAAAACTATCGATTGAAATTAAATTTGCGTTTTTAATTTTGTTTGCTTAGTATTTTTCGTTTTAATTTTAATTTTTCTTAAATTATTCTGTCCCCGTTTGGTGTCGGGGTTTGTGCCATCAATTGGGGGCGGCACGAGACTAAAAGAATAGCACCAAAGTATTCCCTGCTTGTCGTAAAAGGCGACTAAAAGGGTCAATAATTTTTAGTAAGTTTTTTTTACTTTTCCTTATTGAAATTTATAAATTCAGTGTCAAGTTTTGAAAGAATATTGTTTAATTTTGGGTTGGTAAGAATTTTTAGCATTTATTTCCATGGAATGTTTTATTTTTTAATCGATATATAAAAACACCCTGTATATATTTTTTTTAAAAAGTTTTTATTTTATTTTTTATTATTTATAAACATTTTAAATAAAAATAATAAGTTTTTATCATAAATTTTCATATAGATTAATGTATTTTTTAATTTGTTGCAAAAAGGGTTTAAGGAGGCGCTGAGCAGTGAGCCGACTTCACAAAACAGGCAGTCACGAACCAGCGATGACGTGGCGCGCTACGTGTACCTGCTGCGGTGCTGCCTGTTTCGCAGCGCAGCGAGCTCAGTTCGTCATGTGC